>JBBMFX010557612.1:0-16188 GCA_037832545.1 Rhabdalestes septentrionalis
TCTCTGACACAAACACACACACACACACACACACACACACACACACACACACACACACACACACCCATGAGTTACATCTTAAAATAAACCTTCCCCATACATAAGTTGCATATGTACTGTTGTGGTAGGCCAGGTCCATTTTACAGTGTATACACTTTTGTCTCACGGTATATTTGTAATCGAATTATTCAAGTTACTTTCTATAGTATTGTAGGTGTTTGTTAAGAGTGTTGCTAGCTGGTAGTTGTTACATGGTTCCTATAGTGTTTAAGGTGATTGCTAGAGAGTTAGCTATAGTTTCTTACATAAAGGCAAATTGTGAGGACATTTGGCAAAAAAGAGGGAGTGTAAAAAATGTTTGCACAAAAGGCAGAAACTTCAAGCGGAAAAAAAGAGGTCCAAAATTGACTGGCACTGTGGCCATGTTTGAATCCATAATGTTCTTGATGAGAAGTGACTGCTTTTACCACTGAGCCACCATTGCCTGCTTATTTCCTTTAGGAAAAAATACTCCTTGGACACTCTCCATCTGATTAAACTTAACTGAATTCAAGCACATTAAACATGGTCAGTGCTTTTGTTCCTGCATCCAAAAGTGTCCATGATAATCAGCCTCTAGTTATTTCCTAACAACCAAAACTAATACAAATTTTGAATGGATTAGGGATCCCTGATCCCACTAAATATTACAGTAAAGAAACCCATAAAAGGTGCCTTAAGTCATGTTTAAGGTAATGAAGTACCCTAAACTGTGGCTCCTAAGGGTCAAGCAAGTGCTAGAAGGTGATGTTTTGAAAAGCTAAAAGTATTATGCATGTCAAAGGAAAATATTAAAATCTTGTCAAATATTTCAGTCCTGCCCATATCCTGAGTATATTCTTATTCTTATACTGAAGTGTTTACTAAGGAAATACAGCTGGGAGTAGCATGTTTCTGAACATAATATCAGATAATCACTATACATAAATGTTAAAATATGCAAGTTTGCAAGTATACCATGCTGTGAATAGGCTTTTTTGGACAGAGGAGGTTTACTGTTGTAATTTGTAAGTATTAGAATAGCAGATTCGGGTGATTGTCCCAGTTACCACAGCCTTGATCAAAGTGTCATATCCTAGATGTTTATGTCCATGTCAAGGTTAACATTAAATAAGTCAAAACCAATTAAAATGGGCTACAGATATGTTAGTAAAGTGGGTTCATTCAGCTTGTCAAATGCTGCCCAACAACAATTCGATTCAGTTCAATTTTATTTATATAGCGCTTTTTACAACCAGGTTGTTACAAAGCAGCTTTACAGAGACCAGGTCCGAGCCCCTAGTGAGTAAGCCAAAGGCGACAGAGGCGAGGAAAAACTCCCTCAGATAGAGGAAGCCAAGACTCAAAAGGGGAACCTGTCCTTCTCAATTCGACCCCGTGAGAAAGAACAGACAGAAAGAAAAGACACTCATGAAGCATAAAGCATAGTCTAGCCGGAGCTGGTCCTTCTCTGGATGCCTCAAGGACTTCGCAGGGTTGCCTTAGTTCACTGGAGCTGGCATGATCTCAGATGCCTCGGGATGGGTAGAAAGATAGAGAACAGAGAAATTAGCATAGTGGCCACTCAGAACGCAGTATGCCAGTACTGGAGTATGAGGTTATGTTATGCTAGATTAAAGAGATGTGTCTTGAGTCTACTTTTAAACTGGGAAACTGTGTCTGAGCCCCAAAAACTGTCTGGAAGGCTGTGAGTGAAATATGAAAAAGCCCTACTCCCTTTTGTAGATTTTGAGATCCTGGGAACTACTAGGAGCCCGGAGTTTTGCGATCTTAAGGAACGTGGTGGATTGTACCGTATCAGAAGATTGATTAGGTATGTGGGAGCTAAACCATTTACTGCCTTGTATTTAAGTAATACTATTTTGTAATTGATTGTATACTGAACAGGTAACCAGTGCAGGGGTGATACTATTGGTGTTATATGATCATATTTTCTGAATCTAGTGAGAACCCTGGCGGCTGCATTTTGGACTAACTGAAGCTTGTTTATTGAGGATGCAGGACAACCACCTAGTAATGCATTACAATAATCCAGTCTAGAGGTCATTAATGCGTTGTCAGATTCTTAGGATGGTAAAAAGAACAGAAAGACCTTACCTTAGAAAAGTGACGCCTTTGTAGCGTGAGGGGAGAGCTCAAGCACGGAGAGACGCGAGAGAGCGGTTTACTCAAGCAGTTTGATCTGTGAACACTCTGCAAAGACAGAGAAAGAAACCCACCAGGATTCAACATTCACATACACACACAGCAGGTGTGGAGGGGCTTCAACTGAGAGTGGTGAAACACAGGGTGGATCCGGAGAGAGGCAGGCAGCTGGAGCTGAAAGGTGACAGAGTTGATGTGGTGTGTTATCCTGTAGGGTCCAATGAACTGGGGTGAAAGTTTCCAAGATTCTGTGCGGAGGTGAAGGTGCTGAGTGGAGAGATAAACCCTGTCACCTACGTGGAACAATCGTCCCGGTGGGTGCCGATGGAGGGACTCTGTATAACTCCGATTGGCTCGCTTGATGGCTGTCCGAGCTCTTTCCCATCCCCGTCGACATCGACTGTTGGGCCATCCGTACATCAACCTCTGGTTCCTGATGGGTGAAGAGAGAAGGTTGGAAACTGTAGCATACCTCGAATGGGCTCATCCTGGTGGCAGTGGAGGTATGGAGATTATGTGATAATTCCGCCCAGATGAGGTAGCGGGCCCAGGAGCACTGTCGGTCTGTGATGAAATACCTCAGGAAGCGCTCCAGCTGTTGATTGGTCCGCTCTGCCTGGCCATTGGTTTGAGGATGGTACCCAGATGATAAACTGCAGGAGACCTCCACCAGACGGCAAAATGCCTTCCAGAACTTGGCTATGAACTGGGGCCCTCAGTCCGAGACAATGTCCTTGGGGAACCCATGCAAGCGGGCTACATGTTCGATGACAAGTTCGGCCGTTTGTTTGGCTGAGGAGAGTCCCGGAAGAGCGACCAGGTGCACGGCCTTGGAGAACTGTCCACTATGGTGAGGATGACTGTCTTGCCATCCGAATCGGGTAATCCGGTGATGAAGTCCAGCATGATGTGTGACCAGGGACGATGTGGGACCGAAGGGATTGAAGAGGTCCCGGGGCAGGTCGGTTGGAAGTCTTCAACCTGGCACACACCACGCAGGCCTAGACGAACTCCTCAATGTCAGCAGGCATATTTGGCCACCAGAACGCTCGACGGAGGAGTGATATTGTTCTGTTAATCCCCGGATGACCCAACATAGCGGAAGAGTGTGCCCACTGGAGGACCTCCCATCTGACAGGAGTGGGCAGATAGAGCCATCCGGTTGGAGTGCTGCTCGGCGGGGGTTCCAAGGCCTGCCTCTGTCGCACTCGATCTTCCAACTCCCACTGGAGAGGCAAAACAACGTTGTCGGTAGGTATGATGGGTGCGGGGTCCGTCCGGGCCGTCTCGTGCTGGTGAACTCGAGACAAAGCGCCAGCATTCTGGTTCTTCGACCCCGGACGGTAGGAGATGGAAAACCTGAATTGCTCGAAAATTAGGGCTGGATGCCAATGAGGTTTTGGTGATTGGTCCAGACAGTGAATGGATCACGGCCGCCCTGAAGCCAGTGACGCCATTCCTCCAGAGCCCACTTGATTGCCAACAGCTCATGGTCTCCTACTCCGTATTGCCGCTGAGTGGGAGTGAATTTTCTGGAGAAGAAACTACATGGATGTAGTTTCTGGTCTGGACCGCGTTGTGAGAGAAACACTCCTACGCCCACATCGGAAGTGTCCACCTCAACAACGAATGGGTTGGCAATGTCCGGGTGGATGAGAATAGGTGCGGTGGTGAAAAGGTGACAGAGGGGGTGAAAGGCTTTGATGGCTGAGGGGGTGAGTCCGAATTTGATGTCCGATGGTTTGGTGAGAGCGGTCAGAGGTGCCGGGAGTGAACTGAAGCCCCGGATGAAGCGTCGATAGAAGTTTGCAAACCCCAAGAAGCGCTGGAGCTGTTTAAGCGTAGTGGGTAGGGGCCAACTACGCACAGCACTCAGCTTTTGGGGCTCCATGGCCACACCCTGAGAGGAGATGACGAACCCCAGAAATGTAGTGGAACACTGGTGGAAAGCGCATTTCTCCAACTTACAGTAAAGTCGGTGGGCCAGCAACCTCTTTAGGAATGCTCGGATGTGCTGGAGGTGTTCTTCCTCCGTCTTCGAGTAGATTAGAATATGATGAAGGCCGTCTTCCACTAATCGCCCTCTCTGATGTGGACCAGGTTATATGCATTTTTGAGGTCCAGTTTGGTAAAGATATTGGCACCAGCGAGAGCGTCCAGGGCAGTGTTCATCAGGGGGAGTGGATGACGATCCTTGATAGTAATGCGATTCAGCCCTCGATAGTCGGCGCAGGGTCGCAGTCTGCCACTCTTCTTCTTTACAAAGAAGAACCCTACGGCAGCCAGGGAGGAGGAGGGCCAGAGTGTGCCCTGACAGAGGCCCTCAGTGATGAACTCCTTCATGGCTCGTTGTTCGTCCTTTGAGAGGGTGTAAAGGTGGCCGCGGGGCGCAGGCGTACCGGGCTGGAGGTTAATGGCCAGGGCGTACGGCCGATGAGGAGGAAGGCTGATGGCTCTTTTCTTGGAAAAAACCTCTTTAAATTCCCGATACGGCTCTGGGATGGGGGTGAGGTCGAAGTTGAGGGCTGGGGACTCCCCTGAACACGTCCTGGCCGCCGCCGCGAGACACAGCTCTTGACAGGTTACGCCCCATTTGATGATCCTATTCTGTATCCAGGACATGAGGGGGTCGTGCTGCAGGAGCCAGGGGTAGCCAAGGATGATGGGTGGTGAGGTGAGGTGAGTGGTAAAAAACGAGATGGTCTCAGCGTGCTGATCTATGGTGAGTTGGATGGGGCAGGTGCGTGATGAGATAGGGCTGTGTTGGAGGGGCCGACCGTCAACGGTGGTGAAATTAAATGGCCGGGATAACACCTCCATTTTCACCCCCAGCTGTTCAGCAAAAGAGAGTTCAATAAAGTTACCGGCCACCCCCAAATCAATAAAGGCGTCGATACTGACCTGTGCTTAAGGGAGGCACAGTATGCACATAAACACTCGCGGTATCGTCGGGTCCGCTCCGCCTGGCTCAGTGCGGCGTGCCCTAACTGCATGGGTTCCCCGAGATTGGCGTGGGCCTCCGACGGAGGTGGAGGACCGGTGGTATTAGGGACGACACTCAGAGGTGGCGTAGAAGGTGTCGGCGGCAGAGTACGAGGGGCTGTCCGGGGACGAGAGCTGATGTGTGAGTCTATACGCATACACAGTTGTATCAGTTCTTTTGGGCAGCTCTCGTCCGATGAGCTGGTCCTTCATTCGAACAGACAGTCCCTTGTAAAAGGCCGTCCGGAGTGCGAAACTCGGTGGTGTATTTACTTCGTGGTGTATTTACTTACCGGACGGTCTCCCTGCCGCAGGTGGTAAAGACGAGAAGCCACCTCCACCTCGTTGTCGGGATGGTTAAAGGCGATTTAGATAATTCATCTGGATTATTTGAAATATATAATTGAGTATCATGAGCATAACAAGGGAAACAATGGAAATAGTGCAGTTTCTGTACTATGATGTGGCCTGAAACCTGAGTGAAAATCTGCAAGGATGTTTTTTTTCCTGCAAGAATGTGCATATTGATCTTTTCTCAGATTTTTGATAAAAAATGGAAGGTTTGAAATCGGTTTGTAATTTTCATATGTGTCTAAGTTAGGTTTTTTGAGAAGAGGCTTCATAGCTGCCAGCTTGAAAGGTTTAGGGACATGACCTAGATATAATGAGGAATTTAAAATGTTTAGAGGGTACTCTCCTACCGTATGCATTACTTCTTTTAAGAATCTGCTTCAGATTTTATCTAAAGAACACGTTGTAGATTTAGAGGAGGTGATAAGTTTGTCCAATTTGGCCTGTCCTATACCTGTAAAGCACTGAAATTCTAAATGTGTAGCTTTAGACTGAACTGGGTCCTGGGATGCTATTTGAGGTTGAACCTCTGTAATTTTTTTCCCGAAACGATTTTTCATTGAAGAAATCCACGAATATGGCTGTTGTACCATGGTGCAAGTGTTTTAGCTCTGACTTTTTTTAATCTGGTGGGAGCAACAGTGTCTAATGTATTGGTAAAAATGGTGCCCACATTGCGAGTCACTTCATCTAAATCGTTTGAATTTAGGGGTCTAAAAAGAAATTGGGACAGATCCGGCTTATTACTAGTGTATCTGTTTTTACTTGTCGGATTCGTGTTTCTAGCAGGTCGATAACGTGGGAGGACACAGCTAATTTGTTCTAAAGGTAGAGTGTATATCAGGACGTGATGATCTGTGATATGACTTTGAGGCAAAATCTCTATATTAGAGATATCTATACCATCGGATATAATCAAGTCTAGCGTATGATTATAGCGGTGAGTTTCATTTATATTTTGCTTAACCTCAAAGGAAATGAGTAAATCCATAAATGTAAGTGCTAAAGCGTCGTTAGAATCGTCTACATGAATGTTGAAATCTCCAGCTATCAACACTTTGTCTGAGTTAACCAATAGGCCTGATAGTAGAAGTTCAAACTCTCTAAGAAAATCGGCATATGGTCCTGAGGGTCTGTACACAGTGGCCATTGTAAAATATAGCAATGGTTTATGTATTTCTGAGTGCAACATTAATGATACGCACTTCGAATGAGTTACACCAGTATGGGACGCCGTTTGTAAAAACAGCTTCACAAATTTTGAGGTGTCCTTTAGCACAATGTTCACACAATTTTCACACATTTAGAGATAAATGTGTTAAACAACATTTAACATTTAGATTTAATTTAACATTTAGATTTAACATTTAACAATTATGCAGCAAGAAAATGGACCAAAAAATTTTCTTGCTGCATAATTGTTAAATCTAAATGTTAAATCTAAATCTAAATGTTAAATCTAAATCTAAACGTTTCAGGTGCTACTTTCCATTAGCTCATAAAACATGTATAGTCTCCCATTGTTGAACTTAACCCTCTACTGCACGCATTTATATTTTAAGAGGAAAAAAAATATTTCACCCAAGATTTTGGGAGCCTGGGGGTCCTAAATACTATATAAATCATAAAATGTGTCCCACCTAAGCACCCCAAAAAGTTTTTTTTGTTGCCTCAGGGCAACGCTATGCCACAAGGGGTCAAAAACCCCAAGGTATTTTATAATATATCATAACATACAATGCATACATTAGAAGTTTTAATGCAACAACAACAATTTCAACAAGTGTTATTTCAATAAACATAAGGTAAATTGTTTTATCAATGCGTAGGGTAGAGATGGCTATGGAATACAGAGAGCTGAATCAGCTGCAGCTCAACATTGACAAGACTAAAGAACTGATGGTGGTCGTGTTGCTCCCCTGTCCATTAGGAGGGTGGATGTGAAGATTGTACAGGACTGCAAATGCCTTGCTGTACAAATGGACAATAAAATGGACCTGGTTTAAAAACGGAAAACGCTGTTTCCAAGAAAAACTGTGAAAATTTGATCCCCAGAATATAGAGTTCTTTCCAAAATTGCAAAGAGACAGCACAGAATAGGCCTGAACACTTTGGGCAAAATATATAATAGTGAGTCATTGAATTAAGGTCTGGACCTGTACACGTGTCATTGGACCATGAAATGTGGCAACAAAGTTGTTCCCAAGAAAATTTAAAAAAAGGATCTTGATAATATAGAGCTGTTTCCAAAATTGCAAAGAGAGAGTCGGGGGTAGGATTTAACACTTCAGACGAAAGAGAGAATTGAAATGATTGAAAATGCTGCTATTAGGGTACAGACCTGTACACAATAATAATCATATACAGCAATATGTACACTTTTACATGATATCCATATTCTTTTCTTCTGGGATTAGGCATGATTACTGAACATAGTCTGCCAGATGCCAGGATGTTTGTTTAGTAGTAATTGGTCCAGCTCAGTAGTTGCAGTAGCTGGTGGCTTAGGTTTAGGGAGTTGCCCTTGTGATCAGAAGTTCATGGGTTTGAATCACAGGACTGCTAATGTAATTACTGAGGTACGCTTGAGCAATGTAAAGTCCCCTGATCACGGGGTGCCCCTCATTGGTGGCAGTCACTTGGTGGGTAAGTTATATGCAGACAGAGAAGTTCACAATGTGTGCTGTGGTGCTCATGTGTGACCATAAGCGGCCACTTTAATTCATCAACCCCTATTTTGGGGACACACTTCCCTGCACAGTATCAGGTATTCTTTACCAACACACATGTTCTTGCTCATGAAGAGCTTGAAAATCATCGGATAAGCAGGACTGGGTTTAAAAATCACTGGTCTAACTCCTCCACTGGCAGTGCATGTGCTTTGTGAGTAGTTTAAGTTTAAATGTGCCCACATAAAGTTGCAAGGGCAACATTGTTGATAACAGGCCATAAAATCTGCAGTTCTTGTGATTAAGAAATTACACTCAAAGTTTGATTTTGATTTTAAATAAATATATTTTCATCCTTTCATCCCTTACAAAAAGCCCAGGAAGCGTACATCCCTGTAAATATAGAGCTGTTTCTTAAATTATTTCTATGAGCAAGTAAAAAGAAGACCCCACCTACTAGCATACTGACAACTAGACCCTACTGAGGTCTTTCTGAGATCTGTGGTTGGACGTCATACTGAAAGTAGAAGTCTGGTCAAAACAATCAAAGGGGGTAGTGTGGGTAATGGAAAAAGAACTCATACAGTTACTAGTCTATTGAACAGGCTGGAAACCTGTACATCCCTAAAACATTCTAAATGAAATTACATTTGAACTGCAGTGTACAGCCCATGGAAATGGCACAATGAAACCCAGCACATTCTGAGGCCCAGCCTGAGGCGAAAGGGATAATGAATTTTTATTGTTCAATGCAGACAATCAGCACCAAATCTATAAGAAGCTGGAAGCCATTTACACAGCAGGCTAATGGGTAATTTCCCATTACTCGGATAAGGAAGAAATCTCTCTTCCTCTCTGCTGCTAAAGTGTGGTGTCGAGTAACACATTCCATCAAAGCCATGCAGAGTCCAGTGTTATGTAAGAATCGCCTTTTTGCATATGTGCAAATCATAATGACCACATTCTTTGTGCTCAAGCAGTGTGGTACAGTAAAAAGTATCATACAATATAACTGTGTGTCCGCTTAATCTCTCCATTACATGTAAAAAAAAAATATTTCACTCTTAAGCATGCATCACACCAAAGTGCTCATTTCAGCACTCGAAGCAAAATAAAGCATTCTACCCACCATTCAGCTAGCACATATTGAATCTGCACAGGCTACAGAGATCCTATAACTCATTTAGGAAGAGTGCAGAACAGAGCATCAGCTTTCCAAGCCTGGAGATGTCTTCTGGGCCATAATCAGGTAAGAGGAAGAAAACTCTCTATGATAGCAATGGCTCACAGCCTCTGATTCTCTTTAACACCTTTTGCTGCTCTGGAGCTTCCACTGCTGCCACTATCGTTTGATCTCCTAAGCAATAGGCAATCTGAAATGTAGATTTCCCCAGTGTTTGATCCGAAGCTCTGCTTAACGTAATGCAGACTGACACTCCGATCAACCCAATCTCTCTGGAACATGGATGTAGTCTGATGAGGCAAAGTATATGGCAGTTTTCCTCCAGAGTTTGCAAGAGGCTCAGATACTATGCTTGCACAGGATCAATGTAAATGTCTGGTGCTCTCCAATGTGCGATTAGGTACATACAGTATAATAAGAGCTGGAATCACTTCTCAATTTGATGCTCATCCATTAATTTAATAAGAAAAATAAGTACCATTTTTTCAGGTCCTGATTTGGCAGCACAGCAGATGGAAAAGAAACCTTGCAGCAACATAAAATGGGAAGCATTTATTTCAACAGTTGAAAAGAGGCCAAGGTTTTATCTGTAGGCGCAACTAATTTTAAGAACTTGAATAGGACTTTTTAGACATAATTTTTATGCCTGAAGTGGTATTCGGACAGGATTAGTTTTATTCGAAGTGTTTAAATACCACCATATCTTCCAGAAATAGCAGTCTCTCCTAGGTTTGGAGGCACTGGAGGAAGCATTTACTTGCTTTTCGCCTTGTTTACAACATAAGCTGATACTAAAAGGTCAATCACAGGCCACTTACGCGCAGTTTCCTTCTGTCCCACTTTTCAGTGTAGTTTCAGACTGAATACAGCAGAGTATTGTGCTCAGGGGTGCATGATGGCAAACAAGAACTGCACATCAGTGCTTTCTTTACAGCCTCTGGTGCACTCCAACCAGGTTTTAGCACATAGAGTATCCTGTTGAATAGGCATTTTTACGGCTATTACTAATGTAGCGAACCCTAGCTCCTCCACTTAAATACCCCTGGAGATTATGATTATGTAGGAATGTTACAGGCCAGAATGTGGACACCACATCAGCTATATATGCTCTTATTAAAAAGCTTTGTCATAGTCCACATTCTTATACAAAGATAAGATACCAGTGTTCTGCATGTACTCAATGGAACCGATGAAGCTGGGGTGTGTGCTGCATAATAATAAAAAAGCATAAGAGAATTCACAGGGAAACAGTGCAACCAGGTGGCAGAAAGCGATCCTTTTCCTGAGAATGCACAGTGTGCTAGCAACTAAGTTCTGTGCTCCCTTTTCATTTTGGCAGATTGAAGTCATTTATATTAATTTCCAACCAAATGGAACTGAAAATATGAGAAATTTACATCAGTTCCCTAAATTCCCTTTATTTTGTGCCAATTCACCCTTAAAAAGCCAGCATACAGATGAGCTTAGCCTCTTGCAAGGTCATTTCACTGACTTCCACCACTGTCATATACCTCCAGATGGGAGATTTTGCATTAGTAGTCATTTTGAAGTCCTTCGCCTATATAAATCACAAAGATCAGAGCAAATTCAGGTGCTCCCATGTCTCTCAACCCTCTGCACGAGAGCTTTGCTGGCAGCAAACCTGACTTGAAATTAAAGACCTATATTTTAAATGACAAACGTGACAGTGTGAGCCATTACAGCCATTAGGTTAATGAACTCAGAGTATTGTCCCCCGGATGAATAGGACAGCCCAGTCCATCCCCAGTCATGAAAAGTTCGGCTGCTTTCAGTGTGTGTGGGTAGATGGGATTTTAATTGAAGCGTAATAAAAGTAGGAGAGGGGTGTTTAATGTGAATTGGTATTGCAATTCCTATTCACCCTCCAAGTGCTTGTGTCAGCTAAAACGCTTGTGAAAGAGCGAGGAACAAGGCAGATGAGTGAAGGGTTGGCTTCTGGGTTTAATGGCAATGTGAAATGTTCTTTTCTTTTTCTTTTTTTGATCATTATAGCGAAAAAGCAACAAACATGCAGTAAAAGTGGAATAGTTTGTCTTCGCCTAATAGGGATCAGCAAGAGCAATAGACAACGTTTGGTCTGATGTATTGGAAAGACAATGCAATCTTGAGCGGCAAGAGGTGCTCGTCTGCTGCGACGTAATTTTCTCCAGGCCCTGTGGATGAGATGGCTGTGTTTACCCGCACTGCAGTCAACAAACTGCTGCTGGGTGTCTCTTATGAGAAGTGAGACACATGCTCTAGTGATCTGTCAGTCATGCTGTGTGCAAGGAAAATCTCGCTCGCAGGCACGGCGCAAAGAGAACCCACTGAGAAACACTAAATAAAAAGATATGTTAATGATTTTGTAGGGAAAAGGTTGTATCCTGAAGCAAGGTTAACTAGATTTAAATGGGTCAGAACACTGAAATAGCTTGCTGCTCTTTCTGCGTCTGGGCCAACACAACTCTGTAGTAAATCTGTTGTAAGCATCATGCAATGGCCAACGAGTTGAGCCATGAATGGCAGGCAGCTCATGAAATATGAATGGCACAACTTTGTACACGCATGTCATACAGGATAAATATTTTAATGGTGTACACCACAGTCCCAGTAAAACAAATATTAATTTCATACTCCACTAGTTTCCCTTTAATTCAGATACAGTGCTTTAAATCCAGTGAAGAGATCTTCTTCATACCAGTTGTCTTCACGTCATGCTTTTTTGAACAGCGTTATTAAAACATTATTTTCTACTGTCATGCCATATGTATTTCTAATTAAAGCACTTAAAAAAAAGGAAAATAACTAGAAATATTTTTAAATAAAACCTTCTCTTTGTTCTCTCATTGGAGGAAGTTGAAGGGGCAACTTTCCAGCATGCCAAATCAAATGTCCTTATGGGTCCTACATTCAGCACAATCGTCTACATTGTTGGAGTTCATCTCAGGACACTAACACCTTTTATTCTGACTGTGCTGACCCCTTCATCCCTCAGGCAGGATTGTCTCTCACACAACAAGTACGTAATGGACTTAGGAACTCAGAACAACTTTAAGTCTAAGGATTGCCTGGTCTTATCCATGGCGGTCTCATGTCAGCCCATTCAGCCAGACAGTGGCTTGAGCCAATTCATCCAATAGCTTCACACCAAATAAATGGTGATAACAGATCAGGGAGATTTGAGTGCATCTGGCATGTGATCCAGTGCTTCTCTTGGATGTTCTGGCAGACTTTCTACCTTAATGCCTCTGCAGTACTAAAACTGCTGTATTTCCAAAGCACTGTGATTCATGCTCTTACACTTAGAAGCTGTCTTTTGCTCTTATTTTACACCTATTTTTATTTTCTTTATCTCTGATCCAATTATTGTTTTGAATCCCAGGACATCTTTATCAGCATCTGCTATGAATTATTTAGCAAACACTAGGAAAATAATAAATGCTACTATGTAATATGGGCATGGCTGAAAGCTCAAACTGCAATTGAATATTAATGAAGAGAACCTTCTACACACCAGGTCTTGAGCAAGAACCATGTTGTTATGGTTATTAAAAAATCCAGATGTTATTTTTTATATCAACCCTCGTATACGGCAGGGTATTCCTTTTGGAAACGGTGAAGCATGTCATGTAGCATATGTAGTTCTCCCAAAATTGATTAAATGAACAGAACGTCAGCCAGACACATTGAACATTTTCACAGCTTTTATATATTTCATTAATTGCAGATAAAGTGCACAGAAACATTGCTTCTGGTGTTTCAGTATTGGGATAGTTCAGCCAGTAGTAGTTTTGACAGTTCCTATCAACTGCAGCTCAGTATACACATAAACAGCAAGATATAATCTTAGGGCAGTTTAGGTTATTTTTCATGGACTTTAGTACCTTTTGTACATCAGTGAAAACTTGGCTGGTATGTGGATGGTATTAAAATACTCTAATCAAGCCTCTTACATTATTATCAAAAGGGGATGAGAAGGTGTGTAGTTAAGAGTGATTTCAGTCTTCTGTTTTTAACTGAAGGAATGGCATCCCCTTTACATCTTACATATTGTGACAATGTTTTCAAGCATCCTGATGTAATACATTTCCCTTATCACCCGACCTTAATTGGAACCGATCTTAGTGCATTACATCAGGCCAGAAGATAGTAGTATAGTAGAAGACTGTAGACTCAAAGGAGAATGATTCAATGGGACAGAAAGCTGCAGGCACAGACACAGCCTCAGGTTCCACCAACCTGAGACCAGCTTCATTTCCTCTCTTCTGTCTCAAAAATGCAGATAGAAATCCCACAGAAACTACTTTACAACCAGACAACTGGTCCCAGAGGAGCGCCCAAAGCACAGGAGCTTCGACTTTACCCCCTTAGTTTTCTCCACTTTCTTTCTCTTCATCAGAATACTGCGCTCCCTCCCCCCCATACCCCCATAGCCCCCCCCCCACCGCACCCCAGGCAGAGAGAGCTGCCAGGGTCTGTGCTTAGTCAGTGAGAGTTGGCAGGTAAGCCGAGATAAGATGGATATTCTGAACTCCACCTTCTCCATGATCTAACAGCCCGGCGCTGGCAGAGATGGATTTCCTTAGGTAATTGTTATAGGCTTTTTTTCTTGCTCCATGCACCAAACTTGATCACTGGAGAGAATATAATTGAAATTCATCTAGACAGCGTTCTGGTACGAGCCATGGTCTTCTGGTCTTCTTACTGACAGAGATTCGATGTGCAGGGGTTACGATTCAAACCCTGGGTGTAGCAGCCTACAAATAGCTATAGAAAGTGTTGCAGTGGTATTCATCAGAACGCTTTGACAGTTGCCAGTGATAGGAAGATGGATGACTGCACTTTTAACATTTAAGAGGAGGTGATGTTCCTTGGCTGACTAGGCCACCCTCTGTTAAAGAAGGGCAGAGATGGAAATGTCACCAAGGAAGGCAGTTAGGCAGGAAAAAAACAGCAGTGAAATAATACCTACACCGATCTGCAGATACCAGGAAAGCAGAAAATAGAACTTGTCTAAGAAGGTCAATACTTTGCAACAAAATGATTGAACTAACAAAACTATTACATGAACCACCAGTTGATTTGGAATTTACTGCACCATCATATCTCACATCTCTAAGAATTCAGATGTGAGATATGAAGTTCCAATTACATGAACTCAGCTCTGTAATTCAGGGCAGTTATCAGCAGTGATTGGAATAACGGCGCTATAAATAAACGGCGTTACTAACGGCGATACTTTTTTCAGTAATGAGTAATCAAACCAATTACTGTTTCCCCCGTTACAACACCATTACCGTTACTGACAATAAAATGCAATATTGGTTATCAGAATCAGAAAACATTATTGATTCCAGAGGATATCGCTTATGATAGACTTCAAAGACACACAAAGACAAGAACAATGTAAATATAAAATATAATGAGTATATTTAAAATATATTTAAAAATACTCTGCTCTGAATACACTATATATATAAAATATATATACAAAAATCTGTGGTCAATAAGAAAGGTGGATTTAAATACTGATATAAATACTATGGATAAATGAATAAAATGTACTTGTACAATAAATGTATATGAATGCTAAATGAATGGGGAAATATTATTCTCTCCACCGCACAGACAGAGGCCCTGGTCTGTTCTCCATCCTCCACACACATTAATTAATAAGACCCTTCTTAGGTGATCAGACAGTGTTAGAACAAAGAAAGCACTACAAACTTCGGTAGTGGTACTTAAGTATCAGGGAGGAGACTGCATCATAGCATTTCCCTGCACTGGAACATATAATACTTCTTCCTTATTCTTCTTTTATTCTAATTCTTTCTTACCCTTCATTTGTTCAGTGCAGTACATACTGTGTAACATCCATAAAAAAGTTTGCATTTGTTAATTAACTGTGAAGAAACGCTCTTCTTGTGGTGAAATCCAGAGGAAATTAAAAAGCTCAACCCCATCTGAAAAACATTTTGGCGAACAACTGAGCAAACTGTCTATGCATAACACTCAAACATAAGTCTGAGCCTTCCAGAGTTACTAGCTCCTTTGGCAAAAATGGGAGGAGAGCCATGAACGTGGCTTTGTTTATCAGCTTGATTTCACACAGACAATGAGAAAAGGAAGAAAAGAAGGACTATTAGATTATCTAATACTTCTAAACAAATCTAGTTGATGTGCATTCCCATTCATTTTTACATGCACCAGCACATAGTTATTCCTTTACACTGCTGAAATGAGAATGACCCCCACCCCAAATACATTCTGGCTAATGGTGGTTTTATGTTTGGTGTATGAAATACCTTGTGGCCATTAGAGGGTAACCCACGTCATAATTTTGGAAAAATGTCTGTCAGCAGATCTGAACTGTCACATCCTGCCTGAATATTCCCATTTTACAAATGCATATTGGCCAACACACGCTGCAATAACAAATGATAAAAGCTAATGTGATAAGTGTTTTTGATAAAATGGTCAATGAATGCTAGTAGAAGGCAGGTGTAGCTAATGAACTAAAGTATTGTGAAGTCTGACCATTACACCAACAAAGATTTTAGTGTCACTGCATTCAAATATATAGACCTTAATATGGAGTTGGGCCCCCTTTGCAGCTTTAAAAGCTTCCACTCTTCTTGGAATTTTTCCAAAAATGTTGCAGTGTTTCAGTGGGAATTTGTGCCCATTAGTTATGTAGAGCCTTTATGAGGCACTGATGTTGGATGGGAAGACTTGCAAGCTCTGTCGGGGCTCCCAAGAGACCCCCCTTTGGGTGCAGAAACTCGAAAAGAACCAAAAGAGTCCTTTTTGCCCAAATTG
>JBBMFX010557626.1:0-15000 GCA_037832545.1 Rhabdalestes septentrionalis
AGAATAAATGGGAGAAAAAAGAGAAAGAGAAAGAGAGCGAGACAAAAAGAGAGAGAGGGTGGAGAGGGAAAAAAGGAGACTGCAAGAGAGAGAGAAAGGTGAGTGAGAAAGCAAAAAAGGAGGAAGATTGACAAGGGGCTAAAGAAGAGAAATAGGGGGAGATGGGTGAGAGAGAAGGAGAGGATGGAGGGGGAGTAAAGGAGAGTGCGAGAGAGAGAATGAAAGTGGGTAGGGTGAGATAGAAAAACAGAGGAAGAGATAAACATGGGGAAGAAGGAGAGAAAGGGGGATGTGAGAGAGAAGGAGGGAAAGAGAGAGAGAGAGAGAGAGAGAGAAAGAAAGAAAGAAAGAAAGACCAGAATGAAAGACCAGAAAGAGAGTAAGCAAAAGGAGGGAAATGGAGAGAGAAGGAGAGAGAGGAGGGAAAGAGAGAGAGAGAGAGAGAGAGAGAGAGAGAGAGAGAGAGTTCTCTCACATTTTGTAAGTGTTCTTGTAAGTCGAAGCAGATCTCATACAAACTGTATATACATAAGATGGATTCTTCTATTTATCAAACCCTCCTTTTAGCCAGTAAAAAGCGCTGGGTAGGCTCTGTTATGCGCCATAGGCTCGATTTCCAGTCGACTCACTATCTGACATCAGCTGTCTCTTCTTCTCATGGATATTTCAAGTGGTCTGTCACTTTATTTACACATCCCATCTGCACAGGCCAGAAACCATAAGATAGCACATTGAGCACTGTCACTCAAACACTTGGCTGCGAGAGGTCCCAGGAACCATAAAGTTCAGTTCCACACTCACTCTGTGGCACATCAGGACACTGACAGCCTTTTTTGCATATTTTGTACAGTGTATACTGGCATATTATACAATATATGTTAACAAATCACTTTTACTGACAGCTAAAAATACATTTTTCAGGAATTTCAAGGTCCTGCATGAAAACGACTTTACATGAGCACCATTTTTATAGGTGAAAATGTTTTTATTTGTAAATAAATTAAATGTAGCATAAATTAAATTTAGCTAATTTGTAAACCCTCCATTTCATCCACAGTTTTTTTTTAAAAGAACTCAGAGCTTATGGGACTGATTAGGCCATAAGTTTAGTGAGAATTGGAGTACAATAAAAATGTGTAGCCCACTAAAACCTTTTATATTTATACTCATAGACTAACCTGAGCAGTTAAGTGAGGATATAAAATGAAAGATAATTGACTTACAGTAAGCTAGACAAGACTAAAAATATCAAAACATGTTCTTCTTCTAAATGCATGAAAAAAATTGGAATCAAAGTGTAAAGTGACAATTGTTGTCAAGCAGTAATACACCACAGCATAGTACAGAGTGTGAAATAGTGTGAAATTCTTTCTCTGCATTCAGTCCATTCACCAAATGAAGCAGTGGGCCAATGGTACCACAGTGGTGGCAGTCCTAGGATTCGAACCCACAACCTTCTGATCACAGAAGCATCCACCTAACCACTAGGTCACCAGCTATCATTAAGTAATAGAAGTGGAATTCAATACAAAAGATGAGAATGGGCAAGCCTCTATGCATTAGATCTTTTATGATTTGGTTGAGTGACAGCAAGTTAATGGGAATGTTGTGAGGACAGAAAGAAGAAAAAGATACTGCCCTGCAGTCAGTGAGGAACATTTGAATGATGATGACAAAAAGCATTCATCAAAATCAAGTTTCAAGTACTTGAAGAAACAATGAAGCTTTTGACATGGCTTTCATCATCCCCAGATTTGAATATTATTGAAAATCGGTCATTAGATACTAAATGTGCGAAGAACATTTTGAAAGTGTAAGTGCTCCGAGGAAAATGCATAATAGAGTAGAAAGAATGAAAGACTATTGCTTGCTACAAGAAATGTCTGGCGGCTGGTTTTCAGCCGAAGGGGTTTTAGGTGTGTATTCATTGAGAAAGTATCTAGACTTATGCACAAGCTACATGCTATTTATTTATTTATCTACTAATATACAACATTTAGCAAAGGAATGTTGAATGTGCATTATAAAGCGTCTGTTGCTTATTCAATTGTGATGTTTTAATGGATTTTTCAACATGGTGAAACCTTTTCCGTTACCTTAACTAGGCATCGTGGAATAGCATATGTGCTAAACATTTAGCACTTGGCTGTGTAAAGTAACTTTGTGCCTCCTTGACCTCCATTTCAACAAAAGCAAAGTATACAAATTCCCAGGGCAGGAAAAATTGACAAATTGCTAATTTCCTACACCATGTTCCTTGCCTTGCTTTTGCACTTAAAAACAAGCACTCAGCTTTGTGTTAGCTTTGCTAGCATTGGTTATTCCTTAGCTGTCAGCTCGGGAAAGTTGTCACATTCCAGATCAGTGCTTTGAAACCACCCACGGTAAAGAGCCTGACAGTTCAGGGGCTCTGAGTGAGGTTGTTATAGCACCGCTGGTGCTGCGGTGGGAAAGAGAAACATAACAGCTGATCAAATATTAAGACTAACTATAAGCCACAGGGACACATATGTAGAAAAAAAGTGTGGTCTATGCAAGGCTGCTGCTGTAATTTTAGTTTGTCTGCCAGTAAAGGAGCAGGTATCTTGGTAAATAGTGTGATCTCCCACCAAGTTGTCTGGCTCTATATGATGAGTTTAGGCAAGAAGATCCAGATCAGGGCAAAAGGGCAAGGCCCACCTGGAGGCAACAGCACGACTAGCCTCCACATGGAGGCTTATCACTTGTCATTTCTTCATCTCAGGCTAACTTTGAATTCCCATCCCAGGGCAAGTCTCAGACTAAAGGGCAAGAACACCTCCCTGCTCTCGATTCCTGTGACGGAAAAACTGTTGGTTTATGTGTGTATGTGTGAGGAACTCCTCTGTAGAGACATACTAATGGGTTTTGATGTCTTTACCTAATTTTAGAAATCAGTGTTTTTGTAAAATCTGATTTTAACAATTACAACCAGTGTAAAACTGTCTAAACCCAGTGTTTGGTCTACATGCACTCTGTTTGCTTCTCTTTCTCTTGCCCACTCTCCGGACCCCCTCCCTCTGAGGGTTTTACCCACCCAGTTGTTAGCGGAGATTAACCTGAAATGTCTTCTGGGTTCAGTGATCTTGCGTATTTCTGCTTGATTTTTTCTTTATTATTTCTTTCTATCCATTTGCATGTGACACCTTTTTAAAACCCCCAGGAGTAGCGTAAATTCCGGACTATAACCTGCTACTTTTTTCTCAATTTTGAAGATGCGGCTTAAAATACGGCGCTGCTTATGCATGTTTTTTTTTTCATGCCGCACAAAACATTTTGCCTTGTAATCAGAGCTTAGATCGGGACCAAAAATGAAACCCCACCCGAGCACCTTGTGTCCCAGCTCATGCCCGGCCCGACACATAAACTGTAAAGTTTTTTTAATACACTGGCTATTTTAATACTTGACCACAGCTCGGCCCGGCCCGGAACAGCCTGAGGATAGTGGCAGGAAATATCGATCCAACGCGCAGGCCGGGTCGGGCTCGCGCAGGGTTCAGGTTTGGGAAAAAGAATCTAAACTCTACTTGTATCCAGACCCGACACCAGATCTCTTATTACAACATGAGACACGTGTGGCTTAAAATCCAGAGCGGCTTGTACAAGTACAAAGTAGATTTTCTTTCTAAAATTAGAGCATACAGCTATGGTCCTGAGTTTACGCTAGTTATTGCGTGCTTTTTAAATTACTTTGGTTCTACGTGACAGAGGAACAACAAAACAAAGCTCAGCATGGCGTCTGACACCTCGAGCATCAACACAAACAGGGCCATATAATAATGATTTACAATTCATGTTCTAAGAGATAAAGATGCTCTCCATAGGTAATCCACACCATGTCTGAGAATGTTTGACCACAGTCCAACTAGGATTCAGTTGGACTAGGGCATGGTTTGCATCTAGCAGGATCACTAATTGTGCCCAAGTAGGAAACTCAAACTCAACTGTTTCATTTAAAACTGAGCTAATGCAGAGGCTCAGTGTTTGCTGGATATTTGAGACCATGAAAGAATACAGCAACAACTGGGTACATCATACAAGTACTCTAAAATATTTGGTAAAATTCATGCTAATGGACTAAAGAACCATTGAACAAAGAACCATGTTGTGACGAGCTGAAAACTGGCAGCTTCTTTGTCTGTAGATCTCGACATAAACTCTGTCAATTTGGCAGCTCACCGGATGAAAAGCATAAATCGGAGAATAACATGATATGTGTTTGGATAAGCATATATAACTTGTCCTGAAAGGCTTGTGTAGGCGTGATGTCGCCTCACGAGTGCTTCCCTTCAGCGTTACCAAAAAAATTCACTCACATCAGGTTTAAAGATTCATACATAGCTTCCCAACAAAGAACTGAAAGAGAGGTCACCTTTAAAGGAACTCATATAAAGCATGTAATGACCCATAAAGTGCTACAAGGCAATCAGAATTGAATGTGGAAAGATACAGCAGGATGATTCATTACATTTATAAGGTGACCATGAGCAGTGTCCATTTGTAAGAGTTTCCTATTGAGCCTCCACTATCAAAAGAATGTTTTGCGCATTTCATGAAAAAACAAAAAGGAAAAGTTTCAAAGGATTTGCGTTTGAAGAAATCAACAAGACATGCTGTGGCCACTCGATCCAAACCTGAACCTTAAATAGCATCTCTCCCCAACATGGATTACTTTGGTCTTGGTCTCAGTAGTCAATAACGTCCAGCCGGGATCCGTGTTGCCTGTCAGTGCATTTGCCAAAGCATTTGGTTACACCAGTGTTACATCAGCACCGAATGCATCTGTGTACTGAGACTGCTGCTACCTCCTCACCATTTATAGACTTCCACAAGGTCATGCCTACCCGAGTCGCCTCTCTGATATCCTCACCAATCTAAAATGGATCAAAGCACTGCAGGATATTCCAAAAATAAAAGTTATTTCATGGGTAAAAGACAAAAGGAGCTTTTTTCGAATCAGATTTTCGGCTTCCTTCCTCTGACGTTATTAAATCTGATCGCTCACTGATACACTCGAAGTTAATCTGTTATTCCTCATCTTAAATAAAGATGCACAGAATTAGCGGCTCTATTCTCTGAAGTATAGACCAGAACATGTTCCAGACTTTCTTTGAAATGAGTGGACAGCGTAAACATATAAGGGTGTTCAGTTCAAAACGAGCCAGGGAAGAATATGCTAGCCATGCACAAAAAAAACCTAATTAATAAATAAAATAAAAAAGATCAATAATGAGAAATTATTTAACCCAAAACCAAAAGATTTCCAGGTTTTCCTACCATCTGACATCATCTGATGAACGCAGACAGACAGAAGGCTGAGTCCACGACAAGAGTTATGGATCTGAAAGACGTGATGAGAGGTTTTGCCATTAATAAAGGGAACATTTCAGTCGATGTAAAAGTAAATCGAAAGCCCAGGGTGGGGATATTCCTATAGCTAGGGCATGATGCAAAGTAGAGTCAAATCTATAAGCCTAGAGTGGTTTATAGCAGTTTTCTCTCATGAATCAAAACATTCTGAATTAAAAGAAAAATCTAGGAGAATATTTTCCAAAACCTTTTTGCATGTGTTGTGATTCTCAATGTGACTAGAAGGTCATTCATCATGCTTATCTGCCACATCTGCTATATGTTTAAAACTTTTCTTTTTCTTCTTTGCACACTTGAATTTGGCACCTCTTCTCCTACCCTTTTTGAAAAATGAGCATGGTTCCAATGTCAAACATATGTTAATATCCTCTGAAGTGCACATATACTGTACACAGGAAATCCGTCGGATGATCAAGGGCCAAATATTAATATTTACATTTTTTTTAATTGTATTTTTGTGGTCAAGTCCCAACTGTAATATATGGGGAGAGAGAGTGTGGTCAAGACACCTTTAAAAAGTATGCCAGAAAGAGAGAGTGACTGTGACATCATGCAGAGAAAATAATGCAGACCAAAACACAACAAACATAAACAGACTTCAAGACACTAAAGCTCAGGGCAGTTTTGTAAAAATAAATAACTTTTGTGTCACTGATTGTTGTACTGTAATAAAAAATCAAGCATTTTGTGAACCCCGACATATGCGCCTTCAGGCATTATTACCCACAAAAGGCTTGTATGAACTGCGATAAGGATTTGACTGCATTTAGCCACAAGAGCATTAGTGAACGTTGGTTGACGAATTCTGGCCACACCAACTCATCCCAACGACTGGACTGATTTCTGTTATTCCAGTTCCGCAGAATAAACACTGGGTGGCTTCAACAACCATTAGCATCGGCCATGGTGACCTTAGCTTCATGGGTGGGCACTCCATAGAAGCCTATTCTATTTTAGAATGCTTTGGTAGCATTTTATAATAACTACTCTATATTAAGCATTTATTACGCATTGGTTAGATCTTATTTAATAATTTGTTAATCATTTGTTAATCATTATCTCTTAGTTATTTCTCATCTGTTAAAAATAAAAAAACATATCTATTAAAGTCAATTTTATGAATGCATTATTTTAATTTACGTAATGATTAAGAAATGATTTATTGAGAATCTGTAAGTAGCTTTACGTGTGTACTATTCATCATTTATTGGGCATTTGTTAATATCTTTGTTCAGTATTTGTTAAACATTGTTTAGCATTGTTTTACCATGTTTCTATGTTTCTACTATGTCACTACCCTTCATGGATGCAATATATAACGAACCATCATTAAAAGTAGTTTGTGTACGAATACAACTTACCAAAGTAGGATGCATGATTAACTCAAGAGTTATAACAGGTTACTTAAGAATATTTTGGAAGCTAAAGTGAGACTTGTATATGCTTTACTAAACATTTACTAACTATTTGATACTTGTTAGAATAATACATTCACAAGACGGACTTATTCATCACACACAAAACCTTAATAGATATGTTTATTAATGAGTAACTGATGCGGAGTAACCAAGAGATAATTACTTACAAATGATTAACAAAGTGTTTACATAAGATTTACCAGTGCTTAATAAATCCTTAATAGGGAGTCGTTATTATACAGTGCTACCAATGCTTTTCCATGGAGATCATTCAAGTGTGTACCACTTCCTTCAGGATTGGAAACAACTTAAATAGATGAACTCACTAATTACCGATATTTCTGATGCTGAAAAAGATTACCATGTAAAAAAAAACAGAACATGTAATTTCGGGACATAATAGGGAGAGTCAGCCTGGTTTTAGAAGAGAATCAAATCCAATTTGCTATGGTGAATTAAATGTTGGCACTCCAAGGTTATTTCTGGGTGGGATAGAAGAGTTCAAGTACTTGTTCAGTTACATCAATTTTGGTGTAAATTACCTTCTTTGTCCATAAGTGAGTCACCCACCTGAAACTGACCTCCAGTGTCATTGCACGAGTTTGTTTATTAAACCGACTGATTAGAACCGATTAGCTAGGAGGATGCAGTGCCGTCTACTTAGATAAGTTGAATGTCAGAATCAATCAAATCATGTTTCCCACATTCACAAGAAATGACAGTCAATTTTAGGCCATGTTTTTGCACTCAGACATTTTAAATATAGCTGTTACAGTTCCACAGATGAAAGAGTACAACTACTGAGAGGTGACTAGAATCCTAACCTTGATCAAATGTTTTGTTGATTTTCTACATGCAGTGAGTCTATATCCTTTACAGTGAACACATACAAGTTCAATTGAACACACGTACAGTACAGTACATTTACTTAATTTTATGTATCATGCAACAATAACATAAATGTCTGTTGTTCAAAAGACACATGTGAAATAACTGTAAATTCAAAAGTACAATTTGTAGAAAATGCCATATTTAACTCTCCCATGTCATTTGAAATAGGACACTGCCAGTGGCAACAAACACATGGTGTAATCTGATGTACACTCTTACTCCTAGCTTATTGAAACACTTTTAACAATTTTAAACTGACGTTATATTGATGGTCATAAATAGAAGAAATATATTTCATTATAAAATATGTATCATTTATATAATTCATATATAATTCATATAATTAATGAAATAAATGAAAAGTTATATCAATGAATACAAGCCAGTTTTGAGGGGGTAAATATAACATGCTTCATGGTTTTTAGTGATTTTGAATAGAAAAACAAAAAGCTGTCTTGCATCTGTCCAAACAGTGTCAATGTAAATGCAATTGATTTACTATCATTTTACTTCAATATATTCATAATAGTATATCAAAGCAACAATAAAGATCATGACTGGGGTTTAAGAAGGGTTAGTTCTAAAAATATTCAGACTTTAAAAGTGAACACTAATAATATGTGTACATAAGAATGTGTTTCTCTAACCTAAATCTAAACATATCTGCTAGAAGCATTATTTTCTACAAAAAACTGTATATATTTAGTACAAACCTTTAATAAGCAAGTGAGACATGAAATCCACTCGTCATTTCACTGCTGACAGCAATGGCAAGCATGTGGGAAATCCAGTGCCAGAAATACAACCAATGCCACCTTCAATTTCATATAACAATTTGGTCATTTAGAGCCGGGTGCAGGGTGCTGTCCCGCTAAAGACATCTTTGGTATTTGACCTTTCCATCAGTGGAATGTTTTGAAATTTCTGAAGTACCTGCTGAAGCCTCATGGCCTATGCAGAGATGGATTCAGGCTAAGAGTGTCAGTGGCAAAGAGGACAGAAAAGGAAAAAGGAGAGGTGGGAAAAAAAGAGGGCAAGAGAGAGAACTAAGAAAAGGCGGAAAATAAGAGTGCTCCGAAAGGAAGCGTGCGTCGGCTGTGAAAGACCTAGCAATATCCCTGCAGCAATTTCACTGGTGAAGGAAAGCAATGCTCGCAGCCAGAAAAGTGCATCTGCTGATTTTATAGGCGACACAGCGAGTGCCTCAGCTAACCTTCAGGAGCTGCGAAAAATATAGAAATACATATCAAAAGCAGCAGGATCTGAACACAAAAAGTACAAAGGAGGGTGATCTAATGGCAATTTAGATTGAAACTAAATCCTTGGCACTTAACCAGCATTTGACCATGGATAAAAAATGTAGAACCTCCAAGAAGGTTTCCCTGATACCAAGCTACATCTCTGGCATAAAATAAACCAGGAACCACTGCAAATCCTTTCGAAATCGAACACTCTATGAGTGTGACAACCATTCAGTACCAGTGTGTGTTAAACTCCTCCACAAGCTCCTTATTCTGCTTTATGAGGGACTGATTACTGATCACCTGAATCACATCTTATTTAATGAGGAAAAGTATAAAACACTGCTGTGATCCACACTCTCCTATCACAATGAGAACAGTCAGATGGTGAAACAAGTTCACCATTTCTCTTATTTTGATGTTCTGCCTTTAAAACAACGTTTTAAAGAACAATATATTTATTTGGAAATTAGGTGAAATATTGTCAGCAGTTCTTAATAACCTGTTCAGCTCAATTCTAGCACTTCTAAAAGATCAAACCAGAGAAACTGTACAGTAGCGGCCTCTTAATTTTTTTTTTTTTGTATACACTGCTTAAACAGATCGGAATGCTCGAACGAAGATAATAAAATCAGATTCAACGCACAGCACTCAGTGATGACATTAAGTCAAAACACATTAAATGGGTAATGGAACTGATGTCAACAGACTAAAGTCCTCCAGAAGAGTCCATGGAATTAGATCATCTTTTTTTTTTTCCTGATGAATTAGAGCAGCGCTAATGCAAGTGTAATGGCTGTTTTAGAAGTTCTTTTATAAAAAGCCAGACTTGTTATTGTTCAGAGCCATTTGTGTTCATTTGTATGCTGCGCTAGCATCTACCGCTCATTTGTTAATGCCGCATGTGACACTTTTGCGTGGATTTTTTCATTTATTTATTCGATTGCTGCTGTGATTGGCGTAACTAGGCTTTACGGACTGGCAGTGTGTTGCGTAGCATCTGTAGTTCAGATTTGCTGAGGTTGCAGAGATCTGCATGATTCTAATACAGATAGTTGGTGAGGATTGGTGCAACGTGGTGGAAGGTTCGTCTGAAATGATGTTGCCGGAGTCAGATGTTCTCGGGGATTGACTGTGAAAAGTAAATACTAAATCCTCAGTCGTCCTTCTCACCCTGCACCCTTCTGAGGGCTTCTTTATCACGATCATGCATTATATTGTAGCTCCACAATGTGTCTGTTTCCTCACTGTGGTCTGAATGGAAAACAGATTCATTATGCAGCTGTTTGTTGAGAAATAAATCAATAAAATAGTCAGTGCCATCATGCTCCCTCACTGACGCTTTCCTCTCGTAACATTTACAGATACAAACCCAAATGCAGGAGCTCCAGGTCGGATGCCGTATTGACACGAGGGATGAGAGTTAATTGTGGTGAGAAAACTGGCAAAGTTCAGCGCCAGTGCAAACAGTCGACGTCTTTCTTTTCAATGGAGAACCACCAAAAGGTTGAAGAAACAGTCCAGAGAACTGGCAGGGTAACCCGTAACCGTGTGACAGTGAGAAGCAAAAAAATCAGAATAAAAAATGCAGGGTAAAGGTTAGATAATACAGAGACAAAAATCACTTGGTATGCTACCAGAATCAGAAAAGTTACCGATCCCAGAATATATTGCTTATGCTTCTCTTTGCACAGACACACAGAGACAAGAATGTATAAGATAGTCTCAATGAATTCAATGAAAACTCAATGTGAAATACTACATATTGGTACTATATGGTACAACATTTTGTAGAAACCGATACCCAATGCTGGATATTAATACTACAGATAAGTGACTTAGTTAAGAAACTACAGATGAGTGAATTACTAATAATACCAATGGTGATCACGAGTAGGTAATAGCACAACAGCCACATATTTTGAAAGGGTAGACAACAAACACTGGATCTATTTGTACATGTGAGACTGAATTCCTTACATTGTCTTAACTTCTAAATTTCCTTTGACAGGAGATGCTTAGGTGTACTTAGTCTGCAGTAACTTGGTTGAAAATGGACATTGATTTAAGCCTAGCTTTACAGGTTTATGGAACAGACTACTTGAGCCCTGATGTACTTCGCTCTGCACCAGAACGGTAGTTAATTGCTGTAAATGTGAATGTAAAAAGTTACACTGGGAATGAGGCTAGCATTCAGGTGAACTTGATCTAGAAATCAGAAACTCTAGAATGGTTATCTGGATCAGGTTGAGCTTAGAGAGTTTGTTTCGGATCTTACACCCCTGCTATGTTAAGGAATGAATATTGAATCACAAAATAAAGGAAAACCATGAGCTAGTGGGGAAAGATAACAATTGCATCCAAACAGATATACTTTATTCTGTGGTTAAACAAGTAACATCTTACTATGCACTCTGAATTAAGACAGTAGGCAGAAAAGATAAGTGACTTTGAAAGAAGGCCTATTACTTAACATGGATGGCGGGAGCTTCAGTCAGATTGCTCAGACCAATAGCGTTCCAATAGGACTATTGAAATAAGTAGCATTTGCATTCACAGCGTTCAGCAGACACTTTTATCCAGAGCGACTTCTATTCCCTAACTACAGGGGCAGTCTCCCGGGAGGTCAAGGGTCTTGCTCAGGGACGCAGTGGTGGGATGCTGAAGACAGTATTCGAACACATGACCTCTTGTTCCAGGGGCTAGCATCTAGTGTTCCAAAATCTATTACCCAAGATCCAGTGTGCAAAAGTTTGGTGATATCTTTGCTTGAATGCACTTAGCTATTAATTGTAACGTTTAGTGGCTGTGTTTTGGGGGTGGAGGGGGAGAAACTACCAAACTCTGCTAGACACCAGACTTACAAGACCAAAATTAGACACGTGTGCATTTAGATCTTCCAGAAAAACATCCGTAAATAGGAGTGTGGATTGTGGTGGAAATCACGTATTCAGTGACTGATTGCCTGTGCATTAATGTGATATGAAGGGAAACAAACAGAGGAGCTGCTGTTCTCCAGGTGACTGAAAATGTCAGTGCACAACACGATCAGACCATCTGCAGGAGCGACAAGATAGAAGGGGATATTATAATTGGGCTGCAGTGCATAAACTCCTTTGGAAAGATGAATGTGCACATGAGAGTGCAGCACTTTAAAAACAACAGACACTGACTTACAGAGATGTGCGGGAATAACAACACGACATGTTTTTAAAAAGCTTGACCCCTGCAGAGCAGGGCCTGGTGGCAGTTTATGCTGTTAAAGGTATTTTGCTCTAACAGTAAGGGTCCTTTGGTCCCCTTAGAGAGAAAAACACTGCAAATCAATACCTGATGAAACATTTCTGTCCAGATGAGAGGACAGAATGGTCTATTAACAGGGGAGGAAGGGTCGTCCAGTTAAACATCTATGAACGTATTAGACACCGCCATCAATAAACCATCTAAGAGAATTTTTGACTTGAGTCTGTTCCAGTTGGTTGCTCTTATGTATGTAGGGGAGCATGGGGCACAACCTAACACCAGGTAAAATGTGAAAGTATTTTAATGCAGTTTATTACACAGATACAAGTGCAATGTGCTTTTGTCCACGTTCTTGTGTTCCTGTGAGAACCCTGAAACTGCAGGAGGCAGATGCTATTTTTGAAGATGCGAAGCAACTGCTGACAGACATTTTTTGTAATGGTGCTGCAGTCATGACAGGATCCTGCCAAAGAGTTGTTAAACCAGGAGTGGAATTCGATTCAGAACTGGTAGGGGTGCACTGCACAGCTACACAACTTGGTCTTGCTGTGAGTGAGGCAGTCAGATCTGTGTAACTGGTGAAAAGTCTGAGATATTTGTATTTTGTTTGGTAATTCTACTTTAAGAGGTAACATGTTGCATGACTCCCAGACTGCATGAGCCCTAACTGAAATTTACACAACCACTTACATCGAGGTGGCTATCAACTAGCAATGCTGTGTCACTGGTGTGTAAATCACTGAAATCCCTGAGAGATGTGCTGCAGAAAATGTTGCTTCCAGTACTCAGGACTCTGAGAAAGCCAGTGTTCTACTGATAACTTCATCATGACAACTCTGGTATATGATGAAGAATGCAATTATGCATGTGGTCGCACTCTCAAAACATGGTCAAAAAGTTAATCAACATGGATCATAGTCCATGCAATGACTTGAGTACACAAAAGTATTGGGACACCCCTGTTTTTCAGGGTTTTGGCCCCTTACTTCCAGTGAAGGACCATCTTAAGACCTCAGCAGACCAAGACATTATGGACAAAGCCATGCCTCCAACTTTGTGGACCCAGTTTTTCTATTCCAGCATGACTGTGTCCCAGTACACAAAACGAGCTCCTGGAGGAGTTCAGTGTGGAAGAACTTGATCTCAACCCCATCCAGCACTACTGGGATGAACTAGAATGGAGATTGTGATCAAGAACTTCTCGTCTAACATCAGTGTCTGAAATTCTCTACGGAATGAATGGACTGAATGAACTGTAACAGAGGACCAATTCCATATTAAAGTCTCTATATTTGAATGTAAATTCATTAAATACCCAATCTGACATTTGCCCATACAATATACAAAAGAGGCGCTGGAAGATGTATTGGTCCAACTTGGCCCATTTAGAAAAGGAATTCCTCAGCTCTCCTCGCAATCAAGTTTAGAGGAGACACGCTTTTTGACTTCAGCACTCAAAAAGCAGCCTCCGATGACATGAAGAGCAGATACGCATGCAGGAACCTTGGTAGCAGGAATTGACAGCAGATTCCCTGCTGACACAATGGATATTCAGTCACGGTTCACTGTTTTAGAGCTATAAAAAAGCCATTCTGACAAAATGGTCCTCTGAGAATGTCTGTCTTTACTGTGCAGAGAAACCTGAAAACCTATTGGCACGCTTCTTGCGTAATTTAAGTGCAGAGGAAGCTCGGTCAGAGTTGCAGTGCTGAAGCAAGTCATGCTTTACTGCAGGTCAGTGACTTGTACGCTTCATTCCTTTCAGCGGTCTATGTTGCGTGAACGTAGCACAGAGGTGTATTGAGTTGCTGTTATCTGTATCTGTTTCTATATCTGTTCAGCCAACAAAAGTCTTACTGTATCAAAACTCAGACAGTAGACTGGCAAATGAAATTACATTGGAAACAGATTCAGTTTGGGGAAATGTATTTTCTAACATAATCTGTTGGCAACGCAATTTTTGCATCCAAAACAACAAACTGATTCACTACTGACATATAGTTCACCGATTCATTAAATATTTCCATATTCTTATTCTGTGCTTTTCATCGCTTTTTTCCCCCATTGAGGACTGAAAAAGATGTTTTACAAATTGAGGAGGATGGAAGAAAGGCAGTGTGATGCTCTGGGAAGTGATCTGCTGGGAAACCTTGGTCCCTGGTATTTATGTGGATGTTCCTTTGACACATAGCACCTACATAAATATTGTTGTAGTACACCCCCTTCTTGGTAAGAGTATTTATGAATGGCTGTGACCTCTGTCAGTGGGATGTTAATGAGCCCTGCCTCATTGCAAAACTACTCAGGAGTGGTTTTAGGCACCGCCAGATTTCCCTGATCTGATAAACATCTGTGGAATGCACTGGACGAACCAGTCTGATCCATGGAGATGCCATTTAGGTCTTCGAAATATATGCTATTGCATCTGGCACCGAGGTTTTCGCAGAGGGGTCCATGCCTTCATGGATCAGAGAGGTTTTAATGACACAAGAGTGCTGCACCATATTTGACTAGTGGTTGTAATGTAATGGCTGATCAGTGTTGGTGTGTTTTTATATACACTGCGCTGGAAAATAAATAGCAAAAATGTTCAGTTTCTCAGGTTTTATCATTTAAAGATGCAAGTAATGAACCAAACAGCTTTGCTGACAACATTTCTCCTAATTTCCAAATAAAAATATTGTTCTCTAGTAGTGTTTTACCATCCACATGGTCTCACTGTGAGAGGAGAGTGTGGATTACAGCAGAGTTTTATACTTTTCCTCGTTAAATAACATATGATTCAGGTGATCAGTAATCAGTCCCTTATAAAGCAGAAT
>JBBMFX010557644.1:0-16180 GCA_037832545.1 Rhabdalestes septentrionalis
GAAAACGACTCTGTTTGGTCATTCTGTGAATCTCTGACACCTGGGCGATTAATCCCTGGCTAAATGGGCAAATTGCCAATAACACCACGTTGTTTTCTAACCAATAGAGGGCACACTTCTGCACGTTGTAAGTATATACTTTAGCTAATTTAAAACTATTTAAGGGAGGTGTATAAGTTATGGTATATAATTGATGTTTAATTTCTCATCCATGTTAAAGTTGAATGGAAGTTTTGCGCTAAAATATGTAAATAAATGTGACATTTAAGTGTTTATAATAAAAAGAAAATGTCAAAAAAAAAATGTAAATGAGCAATATGTCAATAGACACATCTATTCAAACTTTTGACTGTGTAAACTGCACAAATAAATAAATATATAATAAAGAAAAAGTATTGTGGGGGAAAAACTATGATTGAAATAATAAGAGATTTTAAAAAATAGAAACAGCGTTTTAAAATAACAAAATTATCTATCAAACAAGGGTGTTTTGACTGTACAAATTTGCAAATAAATAAATACACAAGTAAAAACTGTCCAAAAATGAGGAATATCTGAGGACGTTTAATGTTAAAAAAACAATAAACAACATTTAAAGTAAAACTACTAACTAAATATAAAAATCGGATGTAAAACTACATACTGCAGAATAGGTTAGGATCAGTTAATTTTTTCACACAATACCAGCCTGACATTGAGTTTAGGAACCAGGTTGGTGCCATTTCCGAACATAACATGGCGTGACGTATCACGTAATGGTGATCAAAGGCATATCATCAGCTAGTATGGATAAATAATTCTACTGTTCTATTTCAGTATTTGCTCAGCTCAGCTTACTGGGTGCCAATGCCTCGAGATATATTTAGACAACCTCCTGTTTTTACAATCATTATCCTGCATGTACAGAGTGAGAGAATGGAGAGGGGCAAATGGGTTCAAACTGGGAAAGAGGAAGGTTAAGCGCTGATCATATTTAACATACGACAAGCAACATATCCGCTGAGTTTCCCAGGTGACGGCTCGTTATTCCAGCAACCAGCTTCATGCGCTTTTGAGGACCCAAAATGTGTGCAATAGCTCGTAAGAGCCATTTCACCTTCCATTAGAGGACAAACAGTCGTTAATACTTAACGCTTGCTGCCAGTGCTGCAGTAAATAGTCTCTGTTAATGTCCCACTGGCACGCAAATAGAACCATAAATATATATATATATATATATGTAAATATGTGAATAGAAATACATATTTGTCTGTGCAAAATATATCTCCATGAATATTCCAACCTGTTAAACTGAAAATGTGCACAAAAATTTGCAAGACAATGGCATTTTTAGGTTTGATCCCCTGTGAAAGCATGCAAGCCTATACGTCCAAATATGACAATGCAAGTCATCTGAAAATCCATAAAGCAAGCACAAGCCGCATAATGAGCAATGCAGCAATAGTGTGGGGAACACTTTACTGAAACTGATGAAAGTAGCATATATAATACATGACCCCCTGTACATACTTGGTAGATACACACCTTGGCTTTAACTAATATCCAACTTAATACCTGTTCAGTGTTACTGAATCCGAGCGTAAAACATTCTATTCAATCTACATCCACCCAAAACTTAAAACAAATCAAAATCCCAACCACAGTGCAGACGATAATCAACAAGATTAGTTAGTCTATTAACACAATAGTCTATTAACAAGTAAAGAAACTGTAAATCATCTATCAAAGTATAGTGTGGCCCTCTACAAATCTAATACAAAATACAAACAAGACATCATGTACTGCAGTTTCGTGCATATTTTATGTCTTTGTGTTGTCTTGTTCTGTGTGTTCAATCTACTGTAGCGCTAAGTTAGAACGGCATTCCATGAATCTCTCCTTTGATCAGGATCATCCCTCCCAGCCATCATGTACACAGTAATCCTGTGAGCCTGCGTTGGACTCAGATATCTTATCGGTCCAGCAATGCAGGATAATTGGGTCCCAAAAGAAAACAATTTATATTTATCTCTTCTTCAGATCACATCAAAACAAAAAAAGGTGGGTTTTGAGATTATATCAGTCACTGCTGGTTTTACAACAGCTCATTTAAATAAAATCATGTGAAATAAAATGTTTATGACATGTCATGGCAGATTAATATAACTGTCACACTGCCACTACAAGTAACCGCCATGACAGATACTGTAATGTCTGATGCCACAACAGCAAATTACATTGGCATGTGACATTCTCAAACAAGGATTATGTAAAAGGGCGGGTATATAACTTATTAAACATTTCTTATGTAGTGAGAGCCTTCATGTATGATCCACAAAGTCTGGAAGCAGTAGCACCATTACTGAACAGCAGGACTCATCCTTCAGCTGTGTTTTTAAAAGGCCCAAATGTTTTACATTTTTATGGGTGAAAAAATAATTCATAATTCATCATAATGAATTATATTTTATACATTATATATTTACAGTTGCCCCCCTGAAAATCACTCCAATAGAACCTGAAAATAATTACAACAAATGAAAGTTTGTGATGTGGTTAAAAAACAATGCCTATAAATGCCCAGAAATCCCTATAAACCATAAAATGACCCCCAATTATAGTCATAAAACACTTTAATTTCAATTTAAACTCTGCTTAATACATAATAAAGAATGAAAGGTAAACTCGAGATACATGCAGAACTAAATCTGCGAGAGATGTGTCACAGTGTAGCAGCCAATCAGTATCAAGGAGAAATGAATAAAGCTCTCAAATAGGCTACTTTCAAAACTCCCACCTTTGGGCACTGGTGTATTTAATCATGCACTGTGTTCACTTGACAATACAAAAATGTTAGTAATACTTTATATGGAAATGTAGCTGAATTTACGTTATGTTACAAAACTAGTAAACTATATATCTCTTAACAATTTATCATGAAAATACTTTAAACATTTTTACATTGATACAAAAAAGAAAAAGAAAAAAAAATGCAGAGGATATTTGCTTCTTCTGCAAATTTGCTGGGATTTCCACAAAAATAAGTACTTCGTTTCTTAGAAAAAAATCTGTGAACTTTTGAGACTGTGAACTCTAAATCGTGACTTTGCTGGACTATACTGTTTGTAGAAATTACCCATTGGCTGCCCTCTATTGCAGCTCCATCCTTTTCCTTCAACATTGCACTGGGAATGCAAATGAGCAAGATAAATCTCCAATAAATCATGTATATAGTTTTAATAATTAAAGAATCCTTCAGGAGCAGAGTTATCTACCTTGATCTGAGATTTCAAAACAGTAGCTGCATTGATATTCAAGTTGAGCTCCTCAAAAAGCAGCAATTAGGAGACACTGGGCAGGCTGAGAAAAACACATCAGCCTAGCAAGGTGAACCACAAATGGAAAGAGACACTTCAGACAGCGAAGGAATAAAAAAAAAAGAACTTTTTGTCCCTCTGCTGGCGAGAAATTCCTCTTTGACACTCATAGACTGTAACCCTACTCACTTCCATATTCATAAAGCCTTCAACACTCATCTTCTCTCAGAGAACGAGCGACGGGAGATTTGTCCTGACATGCACAGACTGGGGCTCATGTGAAGATCTATTTTGTGAGCAACCATGAACATGTTGGCATAACAAATTATCCATCCACAAAAGAGTCTGATTTTAGAACCTCGGCAGACAGTTTAAGAAACATGACAGTAAATGGGAAAATGGGAAAAAGGGGCTTGGGTGCTGGGCATGGATGAATAAATTCTAAGATAATTAAGTCATGACCAGAAAATAGTAGAACACAGTTAAGTCATGTTCACAACTTCAAGACAAGCTACCAATTGTTTTAACTGCAACCATAATGATGGATCTCTAATTGGTTGGTCAATTGGTCAATCTGTAAATCTGAAACTTGAGCTCCAGCATTGCGGCTGCAGTTGAAACAATAGCTGGCTCAATTTTGAACTTATGACCATTATTACCTGTTACATACAGTATCCATGGACAAGATGATTTCAAGCTGAGGCAATAACTGTGGCTAATTGGTCAATCAATTGGCCTACGTATACATCAAGCGGTTTCTTCATTTGAATGGCATTAATAAGGGTACTCAATTATTTTTGGGGTTGTTTTTGTTCCTTAAAAATGAGTGTCTGTGTGAATTGGCCTTAGAATCTTAGGCCTGTTCTCTAATCACTATGCAGTTTACCACACTGGCATAAACAAGCTCTAAGTTTAGAGAGGGTGTGAAAGTTGGATTCATACTGATGCCCAGGAGATTTGAACTTTTGTGCAGATAAAGCATATTTAAATAAAAAACAAGCCTTTGACACATGATGAGGTTCCTTTTTAAAAATCACTGAACAACAGCTTCTAATCGTTAAATAGAGAAAATAAAAACAAATACATAATTCATACTTGAGATTTAAAGGTTCAGCATTCACGCTTTTGTATGAATATGACAGAATATGTGCATGAATTTGATTTGTAAAACCTGTTATCATAAAATAACATTCACCCCACCTCCACCAAAAGATTACCCCCCAATCACTTCCACTCCACATGCCCGCATCTGAATCCAATCACGCCTCCTCCCCCAGCATAACAGATCATAATGAAATCCCTGCTCATAATTATACAGGTTTATTTACGGCCCAACACCATCTCCGTAATCAATGGAGACTTTGTTCTTCATATTCAAAATCTATATCAAATTTATTACAGAAAATAATTAACGTTTAGAATGGCTGTTGTGGGTAATTACAAAATATAATGCTTTTGAAGTCCAAAAACAGTGGTTTTATATCTGCCTGAAACTAATTCAGTGAAAAAGCCTTTCTAATAGGCTTACTACTCCACAAAAGTTTCTACTGGAAGAATAAAGAAGGGCGAATCCTCCTGAAGGAAGAAAATGGACACTGTACTTCTGCTGCCAACAGTGTAAGCCCTTGTGGCAGTCGCTCTTTGAGGTGTTGGCTGAGGACTTCCCACTGCTCCGAGACCTTTTCCGTCTTGCATTTACCCTGGCACAAGAACAGGAGCTCTTTGACAACCCTTGGTCAGGTCTTTTCCTCTGCTACTACTGAATACTGAATCCGTTACTGTCCAACCATGCCATTTTTTTAATTGCTTGAATTTCTTGATACCACATTTGACACTTTTCAAGCATTTTTCTGTACATGCAAAAGTCAAGTGTGGTGTCCCACAAGGCTCCATTCTAGGCCCAATGTAATTGTATTACATCACACAACAATTATCTTGAAATATGGCATTAATTGAATACAATTGATATAAAAAGGTTTACTTCAGCTAAGTCAGATGATAAGATACAAATTACATATAGAGATTTTTCTCTATAAAGTTAAAGAAACATGACCTCCAAAACATTTATTTCTTTAGGTTGAATTATCAAATTGTCTTTGTGTCTGGATGTTCCACATCAAGGTCGTCACATTACCCTTATTTCCTTTCCTATTCTTGACACTTTTGCCCTCGGCTTGATCATTAAGGCCCACGTTTCTAAAAGATGCTTCTTTCCTAAAAAGCATAATACACTTTAAAATGTCAGAAATGTAAAGAACCAAACAGTAGACTGCAAAATGTAATAAACGTTTCCAAGGATTCTCTGGTGAGTCAGCCTGCTGCCTGGGAGAAATATCTACTTTATCAAACAATGCTTTCCATTGCACAACAAGTACAGTTTGAACCCTGCATGCATAATTTGTTATTTTCTTCTCACATGACTTCATTATCGTTTTGGCAGAAAGTATTAACTTTGCTTATATTTTTTAGCTATGCTGTTCACTGCTGTTCGGTTGGAGAAAACTCTGTCAGCTTGTAAGACAATTATTCCCTCACAGCTATTGAGTTCTAGACAACCATGTTTATTATACAGAACTCAATCACTGTTCATTAATCTCAGGTAAAAATTCACTCAGCCAAAGATCAATCTTTGCACATACAGTGAAAAAGTGAATGACACGTTAGATTTTGTTTCAAAAACAGCTAATTAACTGACCGATAGGAATAAAGAATGTAATTCGTGTGCCAGATGCCAGAAAATGTATAAGTCCCCATGGAACATGTTTAAGTAATGTTTCATAATATTTCCACAATCATTATTTAGATTTTTGTTGAGTAATAAATACATCACATATTTAAATTAATGTGAAAACTTGCCCTGCCTCACAGACAGCTCTTATAGAATCGTTGTTTACTCCTGGTGTTCTTTTCTGTCGACAGCTGGGCCACCAGAAGCCGCTTTTACTTTATCCTCTCCCCTCACAATAATGATGCTTCCACACAAAGACGCCAGACCACTGAATAAATATGTGACACCATGAGACAGCCTTAGAAACGCTGCCACGGTGCATGAAGGCTGTGATTCTCTTCTGTTTTCAGCATTCACATGCCTTCTACTCACCCAGCAACCACACAACAGTATGATGATATGGTGCATAAATACAATATAATCAGCACAAATATATAGGTAGACCTACTCCATCGCAGACAAGCGCTTTGGCTGCTAAAGGTTATCAGCTTAAAATGGCAGGCAAACATAGAGCATTAAGTGTTTTGACAAGCAACACAGCACTGGTGAAAACAACCGGGAAATAAGTCAGTAATGCCTTAATCTGAGAGTGGTTACAACTCAGGAATGCCTTACCTAGACATTCAATAATGCAAGTCCCTTTATAATCCCCTGATTATTAAAAAAAATGTAACATTTTAGGTAATCCTTTATCTACATTTTGCTATTTGTTCAATAAAGCTCAAGTTACATAGTTAGGTCCCACTTTAGATTGTATTTGTAATAACATTGTTATTACAGGTTAATAACATAATAATAGCATATTTACCGCACTGTAGTCACTGTGGCAGCTTGATTACAGTAGTGCAGCTCATGTAATTACATGTGTAATGTTTACTGTGTTTTTACTGTAATTACAGTTGTAATTGTAAATGTGTGTAAAAGACAAATGTTTGTACACTCCACCTGTCAACAAAACGTTTTCACAAAGTGACACTTTCTGGTCAAAAAATGGTTTTGTTCATGGACGTCACCACCATTCAGTCTGTGCAGGATGTATCTCCCTAACATTTTATTATTATTCGTTTGGATGCCCTCCCCCCATACTCACACATTTAACATAAAATCTTAGTTTAGCCAGCACTGTTGATTCTATAATCTTGAATCTTTCACGGAAAAATCCAGTCCACTTAATTGAAAGGAGACTTTGCATGCATGCAGTCACCAACCCATCGACCCACAGAAGCCACGCCCCCAAAACCCAACTCCGCCCCATGCCCAAACCTTGCTCCCCCTACGCGTAGTCCCCCTCAGATTAAAAATGCTTCTGACACCCCTGGTTTTGTTTCAACACAGTTGAAACTGCCCCTCTGAAGGGTTCCGCCCAGCCCTGATAAAGACTAGTGGAGAAGTAGCTGGTTAGAAAACTCAAAAGTATGTTTGCGCAGCACTACACTTTACTGAATTTATTCCAACAGCACCCGTTCATGTTTGATTGGACACGAACATACATTTCCAGTGCTAATCCTATGCTGAGGATTTGGCCGCTTGGCTGGCAGAGAAATGGGACACATAATAACACTATGGAAGCGGCCACTTTAAAATGGAGCCAAACTCTCTCTGTTTTCCACACTCACACATTTGCAAAAGTACCCCCATTGCTGGGGCAAATTACTGTCTTCTTTATATGGAGCTCATACTAAAAGCAGAAGAGTGGACACTAGACATACTGAGCCCCTTTCATCCCCTATAAAGCGTGTGTTTACTTTAGCAGGGATGGAGCTGTAATTACGAAGTGTATTACAACAAAGGCCCTCAACCATGAGAATGACCATTTTGAAAAAGCTGTCCTATTTAACGTCACCAGACTCAGATACGAATATGCACTTTCAGAACATCATGCAGCACTTTAGGCCTCTTATACATGCTATTCATCAGTTAAAGGCCAATATTAACATAAACACCATGCTGAACAGGGTTTATTATTAATCTTCCAGTTTCTGCAAAGCCAAATTCCTGCTAAAGCATCCTTATTCCCCCTGGTCTGGAGGCGTGGAGACCAAAGTATGGCCTCAACTGATACTTGATGAGCAGGAAACATCCCACAAGACCATGTAAAGAATAACACGCAACATTATGACCAACAGTCAAATCATCCACAGCACCAGAAAAGCACAGGTATATTTGAGTGTGCCGGATTGACCGATGCCCCAGGTCAGTGATGTGCCAGTTCACACTGAAAAAGAACTAGTTCAAAATACTGATTTAAAAAAACGAACTAGTTCACGTTCATAGCTCATTTTGTTTGACATTTTAAATAAAATTTACAGTTAAAAAATGAACTAATTTACGTTTTTTTGTGTTTTTTTTTTACATTTTCAATACGTCATTCTGTCTAAACCGCCTTCAATCTTCTCCTACTATCACAGCCATAAGTTCCATTAAAAACCAATTCTGAGATATATGGAATTTTTATTCCGAAAACATTCACACAAAGACATATCTTTGCGTGGAAAAGAACATAACTAAAAATAAACAGCCATTGTTTTTTTTTTAAATCTAATCAAACTAGTACAGCTCTAAAACTCAAACGTCCAGTATTTAGCTAAACCTAAATATCTTCCTTTTATAAGCTTATTTCTGCCGAGGTGTCCGAACTTGCGGAAGTGGCCTTGCTCCTGTGCTAGCCACCCACATCAAACAGAAGGCTGCTCTGCGTATCTCAGTCAAATCTACTTTATGCATTTTGTGTAGACTATTTTATCACCAGTCTTGCTCACACACATTCCAGCCAAGTATTAGAACATCACCACCATTCAGTCAGAAAGGGATGTGTCCACCTACATTTTATTATTATTCGTTTGGACCCCCCCACAAACACACATTTAACATAAAATATAAGTATACCCAGCACTGTCGATCCTAGAATCTTGAATCTTTCGCGAAAAAATCCAGTCCTCTTAATTGATAGGAGACTTTGCATACACTGAGTAACACACCCATCCACCCACAGAAGCCACGCCCCCAAAACCCAACCCCGCCCCACATTTAACATAAAATATTAGTTTACCCAGTGCTGTAGATCCTAGAATAATTAATCTTTTGCGAAAAAATCCAGTCCTCTTCATTGATAGCATTCACACCGTAACACACCCATCCACCCACAGAAGCTAGTTAGAAAAAAATATATATATATATGTTCGCGCAGCACTACACTTTATTCACTTTATACACTTTATTATTCCAACAGCACCCGTTCATGTTTGATTGGATATGAACATACATTTCCAGTGCTAATCCTACGCTGAGGATTGGGTCACTTGGCTGGCAGAGAAATGGGATACATATGAACACTATGGAAGTGTCCACTTTAGTGTGCTAGCCTGCTATTAAGTGCTGATGCTTTGTATTGAGTTAGAAGAGCCGACTCCCATCGAGTGAGACGCTCCCCACTTTTTTCAACACACAAAACATATAGCAAAGCTAGGCTAAAATATGAGGCTACACATGATAAACTAAGAGCCATTTGGGAGCCGTGCCACAAAAGCCAGCTCTCTGAAAAGAGCCAAACGTATCAATATTATCAATATACCCATCAATATCACCTGCGAGGTGAACTGAGATCAGTCTACGTTCAGAATTTGTAAATTGAGTCGGTCAGTTCAGCGTTCACAAAAAATAGTAACATGTTTAATTGAGGCTGTTAATTGAATGTGTTCATATACAAGACTTCCTCTGGTCTATCCCAGAATGGAGGGTATAGATTTCATGCAATCCAAAACCAAAAACAAGCTCTGAAACCTTTCAGTTTTGGGTTTGAATGTCTGCTTTGAAGATTTATTACCTATCAAGTAACATTTCCAGTTGATTCACGTTTAGTCAATCAAACTCAAGTCAAACTTTAAACTGATGGCCACCACGTATCTTCAGATACTTTTCAGAAGTGTGTGCACACATCAATATCAAATAGAAGGCTGCTCTGAGTATCTCAGTCAAATCTACTTTATGCATTCTGTTCATTTTGTGTAGACTATTCTATTACCCGTCTTGCTCACACGCATTCCAGCCACGTATAAGAACAGAGTCGGCGTGACTAGCCGTTGGTTTTTATGCCATTATTACAGGAATGGCTTTGCTCTGTTACTGTCCCCTTCAGACTAATGGAAAAGCTGTTCAGCCATGTCAGTCCTTGGAGACACACAGCTCCATCATCATGGAAATCAGGAGAGAATGAGTTTTTACCTACAACTCGTGCTCCTGGCTCCGAGTGATAGAACTCTCCCGGCGCTGAAAGGCCTTGGTGCTCCTGATTTTGTCTCAAATGTGTCCCCCAATTCATCTGAATTGCTACAGAATGCGTTTTTCGCAGCTCTGAAAGCAGCAGAGTTGACATTGCTTACAGAGCAGAAGGGTGCCCACCAGGGGAGGATAAGGAGATTGAGGGAGCTTGTGGATTTGACCCAAACAGATTTACCCTGCTAGACTTCACTTCACATGTTTGCTCAGAGATATGCCCCACATTTCTGCTTAAAGCGTGAGTGCGATGTTCCTCGATTACCTGGAGAACAGTAGATAAGTCTTTGATATGAAACAGGTTCTTTACAAGCTTTTAACCCAGAAATTAGCATGACCCCACATGCCTCAAACCAGGTTAAAGTTCCTTAAATGCATTCATTACTAACGTGACTTCCAGTGTTTGTTGGAAAAATGCTTAAAAAATGCTTATGTCAGTTGTCAAAAAAGGTTCATGCAAGTGACATTTGGATGCTGTCAGCAAGAACATGCATGCAAAATCAGGAAAAAGGGTCAGGGCATCCAAAAAGGTATCTTTTTAATGTGAAATTGTTTACAGCTGCAATGAAGAACCAGAGAAATCTCATTATCCTGTTAGGAGCAACAGACAGCAGCATGTTATCAGTCATATTTAACGCTAAACAAAGATTTCATATTGTTATTCGGTGACAGGATAAACGTGTAGTGCTAATAGCTCCATCGGGTTCTGTTCAAGTGAAGATTTAAAGACGATGATACAACAGCCTCGTCCGAGTGTCAGTCAGTCAGCTAAATTAACCAGAATTGGAGGCAAATTACCCAACACTCCTCTAAAAATAATCAACAATGACTGGACTCTTTAGCATTGACATTACTGAGGCAGATTTCGGCATTCTTTGCGCTGGTTGGTGCAGCCAAGGTGTGACTAAGAACATTCATACAAATGAATGAAAGCACATATTTGTAATTAGCATATAACTGATAACACTGGCAGCTGTTTTGCTCACACCTTGTTTGTCCCGGTATCCATTTCTACAAGCGTGAGTATTTTCTCAGCATCATTTACAGCTTTTCATGCTAACCCTTTAGAAAGTCTGCTTTCTTTCAGAGCATTGCTTTGATTCATTATATTGTGGAAATTAATCAACATATTAACATTTCAACATAATACTGCACAGAGGAGTTGGTGGTTACTGTATATATTTGATATACATGATAGAAACACTCACTGACTATACACTATACATTACTGTTCATGTGCACTGATTATTATAAGATGTAAGGAAATAATGGAGACAAAAAGATTAATTTAGAAAAAATTAGAAAAATAAATAAGAATATAAGTACAGTTGAAACATATTATGTAGTAGAAATAGAAACATTTATTGTCATTGTGCTTTAAGAACAACAAAACTGTGTGCAAACCCGTTCAGTGCAAGTAAAAGTAAGAGAGCAGAACATTTAAACTTAATTTTAGAGCGATGAAATAAAAAAAATATGTATAGTGTATTTTGAGAATTACAAAACAAGGTTAAAAAGAAAGAATAAACAAGAGAAGTACGATTAGCAGCATTCACAGTTTACCATAAAAGTTAAAAGTTGTTGTTTTTTGTTGTTATATCACAGTAATAAATCCCAGAGTATTGCACCATAGTAGTAAAAGTTAGGTGTTTTGTGTTTCACGGGGATTTGTGTTTCACAGTCAGTCTCCATTCATATGGATTCTGGCTCGCTATAGCACTGCTCTTCACAAAATCCACCCTTCTTGCTTGGTCACTACCGCCTCACTGTGTCACCATTTGTTCAGGAGCTGATAGGCGTTCTAGTTATTAGATTACTGATCCTGGTGGAGCGTCCGCTCTGAAGGAAATGCCTGATAGACGATGCATTGAATTCGTTCAGACAAGCAGCAGGAGGAACGGCTGTCAGTTTACACTTCCTTTATTTTTTTTAAAACAAAGCCCTAGATTCTGGAATAATGGAAATGACTCCTCTTAAGTAAAGAATGAACTTCAGTACTGACATGTTGGTGTGGAGGAACTCAAGTCAATATACTGTCATACTTCAGTAAATGTATAAAATGGTTATGATGTTTTTTGAGGGTGGCCAAGGCCAATTAAACTGCTTCATTTTCAAGAGGTCAGTCGCTGTTACACACCTAAAAAAAAAGTCCTTGACCACTCACCCAGTACAATTCCAAAATCTCTACACCTGAAAGGATTTGCTGCAGGCTGCTTAGAATGAATGGATGATGCTGCGTTCCCTTTTAGCATGTGCAATTCTTAACACTGACAGATACAACGACCAATTTCTGAAGAACAGTGCTTCAAGAGTAGAACTGCTTTGTGTTTCCTTTCATAGACCTTCCACGCTTTTGCACTGATCACTCTCCTGTGTGTGTCAGATATAAAAGAACTCTGAGCTACTGGATCTTTGACAGAAAGCTCAGAATCACAGCCTGTGGAGCAGACAGTAACTGGTGCTCTCCTGCTGTCATGTCTCACTCCACCACACCTTTGCTGGAAGTAATTTGATGCTCACTACAGCATACCCATGTTAGATAGATATGCTGAGCCAGGAGAGAACCTTTATTTACAGTCTTCAAGGATCTTCAGCCTGGAGGGCTGGTGTGGCGCACAGATTCCAAGTAAACCTGGAAATTTACAGGTGAATCGAACCAGATGTGTTCAACAGGATAAAACGTTAAATTGTGCTAGATACTGGACACCCAGCACCTTTAATTGTACTTGCTGTAAAAGTAATGTCACATACTTTATTATTTGAATCACATGTGTTGGGAGCATGAAAAAACCATTGGTGCCCAACTCTGCTCTGCTTGCATCCAGCACAGTTTGGGGGGTTCCCTTATCAAACCCACTAAAAGTAACCAAACAAAGTAATTAACCCTCAGCACTCAAACAACACGCTTGTGCACTTGAAAGATTTTGACAAAAAAGAAGTGAGAACGAACTGGGCATGAACTGAGTTCGATTTTTTTGTACAATTAGCTAAATAGGAGTGGAATTTAGTCTATAAAATACATAGTAATGGAAACACCCATAAAAATACCCATAATTTGGCCTAAAATTGAGAATTCTTTGAGCAAATTTGTTATTGAACATTACTATAATAATCCACAGTAGCAAATTTAAGTATATTACATAACACTGATGCTGTGAAATTACCATCAATCACACTCAACAGCTTATATAATAAAGAAATATCTTAATTAAAGGAAGGAATTCTGTGAGACTCCTCATGTGGCACTGATCTATAAGTCCAGGGCTTGATGCCTAGCTGGAGCTCAGATATTTACATTTACATTTACAAGCGACTTCCATTCCCTAACTACAGGGGACAGTCTCCCTGGAGTAATTTGGGGTTAAATGTCTTCCTCAGGTGGTGCAAACCCACGACCTCATGGTTCAAAGGCAAATATCCTACCCACTGAGCTACCTCCACCTCAGATATGCCCTGTACTGTATGTCATAAACAGTAAGCAGTGCCCCATGTGGGCAAACACAGCCAGCACAGTGCAAACTAAGCCTCTGTAATCTTTCTTACAAACATGTTATGGCATCCTAACTATAACTTTCAATGCTCCCTTACATGAATGAAGAGAGTCTATTCCAACTAACGTTAGCAAAAAGGGGGAGAAAATAAGCTTGTCATGGTCAGACAATTCTGTACCCTGTGCTGTGTCCTTCCTGTATTAAAAAGCATCTTTTCAAATCCCAAGGGCATGATCCTGACGTTGGTTTTAAAAATATATGCTCCTGTCATATAGTTTTAGACACCAATAAAAGATCAAGCAAGTATCAACAGAACAGACCACAGATGGAACATGACCATCATACCAATCTCTAATGAAAACCACAGAATATGTTGCGCATCTCAAGTGTTCTGGCTTTTCTAAAGCATGTTTTAAACCCATTTTTCATAAATAAACATTTTCCTCAAACTGATGTGATGTACAGAGAGTATCAGCTTTCCTTAAAGATGTTTCTGATTGGAAATAACCTAAATAACTGTGATGTAACGCCTCATATCACTATGAATATGTTTGGCATGAACGGCTCCAGGAACATTCAGAAAGCTGCAGCTTGAATCTTTGCTAAAGGAGTCAAATTTCAAAAGGTACTAAGGGTGCCCAGCGTAAACAAACGTCAGTCACCCGCAGCCCCTACAACCATATTTCATTGTTCCATAAAACTTTTAATACCCTGTCAGGCGGATTACAGTGCACCTCAATAATTTACTCAAACGAACCAATGTAGAGTTATACATTCTGATCATTAATTAAATAAGGCTGCTGTAATTAAAATTCAATGGACTGTTAACAGCAAAGTCTAGTCAATAATGAATCATCTTGGCTGGGTGAAGTTTTGGCCATATATGTGCACAAAAAAGCCAATCAGAACACGGTTTATTACATAAAGGCATTATTAAACTCATAAACTTCAACTGGTTAAATGTAAAATTACATAAAGTCCATTTAAAACAATACAGGTAATATGTGTAACTACTGGTTTAAATTAAAGGGATTGAAACATATGGATTTCATTTTTTTGGGAACAAGATAGCCAGCTAATTCCTGGTTAAGGGTTTTATGTCCTTTATGATCAGTGTTAGTTTCTTAAAGAATATTCAGTAGCACACTAACATGCCTCCCATTGTACGCATTGACTTTCAATTGTCTCCACTGTACACGAATGCAATCAATGACACCGTGGCATTGTGTTAGCAGTGATGCTTTGGTTGCTAAAGAGTGATGGGAGGCCACACAGCCAATTATCCAAATATACCCAGCAATGCCAAATGTCCTTCAATCGCTTGTCTATAGGAACACAGCCGTAGCCTCAGTTGCTTCTGATGCCTTTCAGAGAGTGTTTTTTTTTTTGTGGTATTCCATTATAATTTGAGGTTGGATTTCATTTTTGATCAGGAAAGTTGAAAATACATTTAAACAAATGTCTAATAAACTAATGAAACTACAGAAAAATGGTCCCGTTCTATCTGTCTATTGATTTAAGTCACCTTTCAAAGATATTTCTTAATGAACAGTAACAAATAAGGGCTAAAAATTAATTTTGTATTGCATTATGTTTTATTGTCACATGCATATGAATCACAAATATGTGGTTAAAAAATGCTAATTTTTATAATGTTAACCCTGTAAATATGGGTTTACAGGTAATGTAAATATGCTCCCAAAACACTTTAATTTCATTTAACTTTACCCTTAACAAAAATATAAAAGTAAGCCCATACAGGCTGTTATGTAATTCATGCACCGGCATTTTCTTTGGTATGAACAGGTGAATACTGTAATAAATTAGTGTCATTTTTTGAAAAATACAGTAAAGTGTAGGGGTGATGACCAAAAATTTTTACAGCAATAATTTACTGTTCATTAGTATCTTATTCAGGGTTTCAGGAGGAGTACTGTGTTCTAAAGACACGCCAGTTAAAGCAGATATCAGAGAGCAACTGAGCTCAACAGCCTCTTTCAATTAAATGAACAGTAATAAAACTACTGGGCTTTAAGAAGAACAAAACAAAAAATAAGAGAAACACTCAAGATGAGTTGGGGCGGACTGGCAGTCTGTGCGCTCTGGAAAAGAAATGGCTGTCCGATGCACAGCAATCATCGGCCTGTCTTTCTCGGCCGCGATGCAGACAGAGCTCTGCCAAATGCTGAATGAAGTCCAGGCTGTTTTTTAGCCCCAGCTGTGAGTTCAGCATATTTAACTCCCAAAAGTGTTTTCTTTGTGTTCTCACTACAGTACAAAAACATTTATACAGCTATAATTTTTTTGGAAATGTAGCTGAATTTACGTTCGTATTTATTACATCAAAATGATCACATTTGTCTTAATAATTAAATAAAATGCATAAAAAAAAC
>JBBMFX010557670.1:0-16179 GCA_037832545.1 Rhabdalestes septentrionalis
CCAGGGAGACTGTCCCCTGTAGTTAGGAATGGGAGTCGCTTTGGATAAAGGCGTCTGCTAAATAATGTAAATGCTGTTTTGTTTTTTTTTGTTAACCCCCACATATCTAAAGCAACAGGTGCTTCCACCTGTGGTCATCTGACTACCAAATTGATCAAATTAAAGGCCTACATTTCAACAAGGCCTACATTTCAACAAGGCAGAATGGGTGTCTTTGTTGAAATGTAGGCCTTTAACTTGATAGATCTACAATGAGAAATCAGACCAATTAATGTAAGTTCTATTGTTTAAATGATCACAAACTATGGTTCTGTACAAGTTCATTAAATCCGAAAGAGCTGGGCTGTTGGAAGAGTTTCTCTTGATTGTGAATTGGCACATAGAGGAGAATAGACACTACATGTGTGGAGACCCTTTGCTGTAGACCAGGGGTGGGCAAATATGGTCCTGGAGGGTCGTAGGCATTTTTTGGTGATTTCCCTCCTCAGAAACGCCTGGTTCAAATTGCCAGTTAATTGTCAGACTTAGACTGTTTGAGTAGGACTGCCATCAAACTGCTGGACACCGGCCCTCCAGGACCACCCCGCTAGCTAACATGGCTATCGCTAGCACTGCAGAAAGATATCCAGCCCAGAGGACTCTGAGTAGTTGCGATAGTTAGCTGTCGGACACAGGACTTGTTTGGACTGTGTCCAAAGGCAAAACAAATGAGCCAGTTCAAAATTACAGATGTAGTAATGCCTTTTTTGGGCACAAACACTACTGCTGTGTTTGGGTACAGGGAGCTAATGTACTCGTGTAGAATGGTGTCACGCTTCATGTGTAAGATAAGTAATAAAATCGATTTTCATAAATGCATGGTCCTGAACTGTAAATTCGATTTATCAGTTAAAATCGATTTATAACTCGTCTAGATATAAACATGAAAGAACTGCTATGTAGTAGGGATGAGAAGATTTTCGAATATTTGATGTACGTTCAAATATCGAATATTTTTTTCGAATACCGTTATCTCACTTAAGGGACTCGGAACAGAAATGGGGACCTTTCCTCACCAATACATCATGTAATTCATTAATTTGGCCAGAGGGTGTCGCTAACACAAGCTCCCCTATAGGCTGCTCCAAAAGAAGAAAACTGAACTTTACCATGCAGCATGATTAATGCAGAGACCCAAGGTTAGTAAAAGTTCCGTATGGGACTCGTTTACATTAAATGGCAATGCAGTTCAGTGCCAACTGTGTCATATGAAGCTGGCATACCACAGATCAACCACTACCCTGCACAGTCATCAGTCAGCCGTTTCACTGGATTTAGCCTTATTGGCTGGGCAGTTCTACATGTGGTTAGTGATGCATTTTTAAAATTGAGATAGTCTAGAATATAGTTAATAGGTGCATTGCTCTTGTTCATTTACTGTACTGTGATTTGGAACAGTGTGTGTCATGTGATTAAAGAGTGAAAAAGAGGGAGTCAACTTTCGAAAGTTTTTCGAATAGTTCTTGATTTTCAAATGGTGTTTTGGTCAAAAATTCACATCCCTACTATGTAGTTTATCATGTAGTTTAAGCCCTTGCTTGCAGTGACTTCTACACAGAACAAACTGTTATGCAAATAATACACATTTATAACTGGGGCTCATAGTAAAATACAAGCAGTGTTGTGCAAGAGCCAACTAACCATATGAACAAGTTGATATTTCACATTTTATTACTGCTTATATTTGATTGTATTGCAGGTGTTTCAACAAACCAGATTTGTTGATCAAAGCTCAAAAGCCTTAACTGTGTTGAGGGAAACAGTATTTACAGACTTAAAGCCTTTTTAATCCCAGAAGTGTTTTGAGCCCTTATCATGAATGGCCTTGCAGTTGCAAAATGTAGCAGTAAAATCACAGTACTAAGATCTAGTCCGTCATGCAGTTCTGTTGCCAGTGTACACACGCAGGAAAGTTAAGGTGAGCTTAATGTTCAGTGAAGGGTCAGTGGGTGGTGCAGAACTATTAAATGTGTTTTATCTTTGCATCACTACAGAAGAAGAGCCTCCTGCCCCAAAGAAGGCCACACCTGCTAAAGCCACACCTGCAAAGGCAGCTGCAGCAAAAGCCACACCTGCTAAAGCAGCTCCAGCCAAGGCCACACCTGCTAAAGCAGCCCCGGCAGAGGACTCTGATGATGAGGATGACGATGGTAGGAATAGTTATTGTTTTATTTATTTATTTTTACTTTTAAATTGACAAATAGTTTAGGATTTGTAATTTTTTTAAGTTTCAGAAAAATCTAAACAGTGCTTTTAAATGTCAAGGTTGAAATATCGGTTTTGTAGTTATAGGTCATGTAGAACCAAAGATGTTCTTTTGTTAATTAAGGGTCTTTTTCTCGTTTAGATGAGTCAGAAGAGGAGGAAGCCCCGCCCCCGAAGAAGACAGCAGTGAAGCCTGCAGCCAAAGCAGCTCCAGCTAAGGCCGCACAGGAGGAGTCTGAAGATGAAGACGATGATGACGATGATGGTGTGTAAAATGTTCTACTTGCATGTTAACAATCATGTCAGAGGATGGGGAGTAACCATGCACACATGATGATCTTCTAGGGACTTAATACTGAAAATATTTGCTGATTCAATTGGGCTGATGTGCCTGGTTCCTCAAGTTTGGAGCTCCTGTTGTCATTCAAGATTTCATTGCAGACTTAATTTAGATTTAATGTTTTTACTGCAGATTCAGAGGAGGAGGAAATGGACACCACACCTGCTCCTGCAAAACCAGCCAAGAAAGCTGGAATGGTGAAAGCCAAAGAGGATGAGGAAGACGACGATGATGATGATGATGATGACGACGACGACGAGGAGGAGGAAGGTAATAACAAATTTGATGCAAGAAGCACAGGGAAGTCATAAATGGATTATAAATAGAAATACATTTTAAAACCAGAAAGGTAGATAGTAAGTGTTGAATATATTTAAATTTTAATAATTGCAGCACAACACAACAGCTGTTACAAAATTCATGCTTGAAATAAGAATGTAAAATTTAAACAAATTAAATGCAAAAGCGATAGGTTTCCAAGTTTACTCTCAAAGTGGGCATTGAGCATGACTGACAGATTTTGGGTGTAATCGTGAAGAATGGTGTCAAGTCTTTCCACGTCTGTGGTTTAATTGAGGAAAGCCAATATAAACCAAACAAGTCAGTATTGGTTTCAAAATGAGAAGGTAAAACATTTTCTTTTCTGCATGGTCTTTCTTTACCGATTTGCCTGTCCTTTTGACCATAGATGATGGTGCAACGGATCAAACGACTCACGGTTCGAATCGGATCACGTTTCTGTGGTGGTTTTATCCACCATTTGTCCCCCACCCTTTTCCCATCTAGTGTAGTCACTGTACCAAAATTTCAGTATTCGGTACCAATACCAGTGAAAATCCACGGTTCTCTGTACCAATTTCGGTACCAAAACACAAATATTAATTAAAATAGCTTGTTCAATTCATAACATACAATAATTACATGACTGAATGTACAGTCTTATTTATAAACAAACATTTGTATAAATGAAAAAATGTCAACTATATAAACTGGCACTTGATCCATACAATTCAGCAACAGTTCAGTTTTCCGTTGCTGAAATCTGTTTGAAATCATTGTAGTGGCCTTCCTCAGCCTGTAGCTGTAAATGGAAAATAAATATCCTTTAGTAAAAAAATATTCATTTTATATGTAACTTTTCAGTAAATAACAAACATCAGCTTTTATAATAAATTTAGATAAGATTACTTGTATTAAGTATATTATCAATTTTACACAGACAAACACTTAAGGAAAAGATTCCCTTTAACATGAATTAACAATAAACAAACATATAGCAGCTATTTTTCTGAATTTAAAATTGTTAATTTGTTTGAGAATGTGTGAGAATGTTGTTTTATATAAGCACTTAAGTCATGTAAATTAATGGTGTCTTATTGTTAAGCCTTACCAGACTTTTATTTAATCAAACCAGAACTGCTTTTCTGATGGACCAATCTTAAAGATTCAAACATAAACCATGCATTTGTTCTTTAACACGCACATTTTGGCTACACAGGTCATTTAAAAGCCTCTGGTGTGTAAAAATAGTACACCATTATAATCCTGTATTAACTATTTAATGCTCCTCCAGAGTTTAAAAAAGAAATGTTATCCTGCTACTTGCGTTAGCATTAGCCGCACGTATGCTTACGATTAACTAAGCAAATAGCTTTCTTTCAATCCGACGTTCAAATTAATATAGTGTGTGTGTGTGTTTTTTATAACAAACTCTAAATATAAAATAATTAAAACTTGCGTGCTTGAATTCTTTCATCAAGTCTGGGTGACTGTCTTTGAGGTGTTTTTATAAAGTTCGGCTCGGATCATGGATCAACAGTGATCCAATGCACCACTAATAGATGATGCTGATCTCAATTCTTATCTAAAATTTCTTTTACAGCTGCTCCTGTCACTCCAGGAAAGAGAAAAGCTGAGGATAAGAAGGAGAAAGGAACACCTCCTTCCAAGAAAGCTAAGGCAGATGGAGAATGTAAGAACCTTTAACTTTGGATTCCTGGTTTTGTCACTTTATTCAAAGCACCTCATTTGTAGCCCATCTGTTGATCACATAGTTTGCATTGGATTTCCTCTAGACCAGGGTTCTATCGGGCAGTCTTTTGGTACTGGACCACTCAAAGACAGAATACAAATATTTGATTGATAAAGTCTGGAAACTTATATTTTGAAATAATGCTTGAAACGGTGCATCAAAATTATAGCCCATGGAGCAAAATGAGTAAAAATGCTCTGTGTATAGTTGTCTGTACTTGAAAATAGTTTACCCTAAACTGGTATATAGTTGGGAACTGCTGCTCTAGATCTTTCAGTGTTTCTGAACACATGCCTGCTCTCGGCTGGATGTGTTTGGATGGTGGTGAACACTGAACATTCACCAGTCCAGTCACTGCTGAACTGAGTTAATCCCCATCCAAGTAGTGTATTCTGTGGTGGTCCTTTTTCATTGATGAATGGTAGAGGGGGTGGATCAAGCTCTTCACGTACAGAACCTCTTAAGGATGTTTTGGTGTTTAAACAACTAAAGAGCAGGTGTTTCTAATAAAATGGCTCTGCTGTGTGCTCTGTGGGATGATCAGCAAGGGACTTAATACTGATGTATGATGTCACTTTTTGCTATTCTGACTGTTGGTGCAGATCAGCACTTGTCTTTATTCCTGACTGTGAAATTTGGCGCCTGATGGAACTTTCATTTTCAGCCTTCAGTCTCTTTGTGGGCAATCTGAACCCAGAAGCGGATTTCGACGAACTCAAGGATGCCATCGCTAAGTTCTTTAAGAAGGAGAGCCTGGTGATTCAGGACGTCCGCCTTGGAGGCTCCAAGTGAGTTTATGTATAATCTGTAAACTTTTTTGTGGATCTCTTTGTAATATATGGAAAGTGAAATGGGAGTTTAGTGGTGTTAGTCACTGCTATGGTGGATAAAAAGGTTTTATATCTGACCACAGCTTTAGTATCTTGAAGGCTGATTTGTTTATTTTTTCCAAGTTGTAGTGGTTGTATTTAAAATCAACATGTCAACTAGCCTGTGGGCTTTCCCACCTGTTTATAGATGAGACTGATTCACTCTACCTGTTTTCAGCCACACTTGGCTATAAATGTCTCAAAAGTGAGTTAATGCCCTCTGTGATTTGGTGGTAAAATGTGGCACTGAGTGAAGAGTCTGAGGAGGCATTAGTCAGAGACTCCTGTGAGCAGAATTTTTGGGCCATAAACCCAATATTTTGTATCTCAACACGTGCTTTTATAGCAATCATACAATTTCACTTCACACTTTTTTACAGAAATGTATCTAGTTTATGGCTGTTAATCAGTATGTCGTTTTAGTAAGCTGTGCTCTAAACGTGAGGGTTGAGTTAGTTCTTAGTTTCTGTTGCATATGGCTCATAATGTAACTAATGGCCGAACCGATTTCCTTTGGTTTCCTGATTCTGAAGATTGTCATTCTGTTGCAGGAAGTTTGGTTATGTTGACTTTGCCTCTGAAGAGGAGCTCCAGAAAGCTCTTTCTATGAATGGGAAGAAATGTTTGGGTCAGGCTCTGAAACTGGACCGGGCCAGAAGCAAAGAGAACTCTCTGGAAAACAAGAAAGGTAGTTATGTGATTTTATGTGGAAAAGTTTAAGCCAAAACATGATGACACTTTCTCTTTCTCCCTGAAACAAATAGTGTGGTTTGAAAAGATAGTCAAGTACTGATTTGGTGATGATGATTTTACAATTGATGATTGGATAAAAGCAACAGTTGACCAGTCACTGGGTGTGTTTCTACAGAGAAAGACGCTCGGACACTGTTCGTGAAGAACCTTCCGTACTCCGTAACGCAGGATGAGCTGAAGGAGCTGTTTGACCAGGCAATCGATATCAGGATACCCATGGGTCAGAATGGCAGTGGCCGAGGGTAAAGAAAAATTTCCATTAACCATTTCCAATTTGTAATACCTTGACTTAATTGAAGTGTAGCCCATTTAAAATTCAGTGCAATCTATCCGAAGTTCTGAAATGGTTTATTGATTATACTTGGACTTGCCTTGCTTTTGCCACTCCTCCACTCCAAACCCCTGAATCTGACTGAGATTTAACTCTGCTATTCCAGGTTGAGTTTTTGTAGATCAACTGTGGTGACAGGACCAAATCTTGATGGACAATAATTGAGGGTTATGTGTCTGTACAGAATTGCATACATTGAGTTCAAGACTGAGGAGATTGCAGAGAAGATGCTGGAAGAGACGCAGGGTTCAGATGTTCAGGGCCGCTCCATCATGGTGGACTTCACAGGAGCGAAGAGCCAGCAGCAGCAGCAGCAGGGCGGGCGAGGTGGAGGTGAGACCCTCCCTGCTTTTTCAATGCACCAAGATAAACCCTGCACATGTGTCTGGAAAGGATGATAACTTTATTTGACTGAAACCCCATGTGGATCCTCAAGATAGTCAAGTACTGATCCAGCATATAGACCATTGTCTGATTACCGAAATGCTATAGAGGTGGGGTCTGACTTGTTTCTTCTTACCTCTCCAGCTTCTGGACATGCAAGCAAGGTCATCGTTGTAAACAACTTAGCCTTCAGTGCCACAGAAGATTCTCTCCAGAGTGTGTTTGAAAAGGCTGTTAGCATTAGAATCCCACAGAACAATGGCCGGCCAAAGGGGTGAGTTCTCTATCTTGGGGTTTGGTAAATATATTTAAGGGACTACCTCCATTGCTTATGTGTGTATACATTCAGTTTTCTTACATATGTGTCTACTCTTTACAGATGTACATACTTCCTCAGTGTGTACATACACCTCTGTACTTGTAGAAGTTTAACTATACAAATATATTTTTCATTATACATTTTTATACTTTAGTGTTGGTAGATTTTATTTAATTATATTTTTGCTGCTCTTAACTGTTCTGTCCTTTCTACCATGATGATGCAAATTATGCATAAGTTAATAAAGGTTTCTTTTATTGAGTACACAAAATAAGTACAATTTATGGGCATGAGTACAGTAGGATTGCTTTTGCTCTGTGTACGTGTGGAAACATGAGTAGTGATTGTATTTATTTTGAAGTATTCCTTTTTCTGGGATGCTGCATTAGAAAGGTTTTTTTTTTTTTTGTTCCTTGAAATTATAAACACTAAGAATATGGCTGTTATATATACTTGAGCAATTCCTTTAAGGATAAATTAGGTTTTCTGGTTCTAATATGGCCAGAAGAGACTTTCACACTAACCCACCCCGTTTGTGAACCTTAAGACCTCATTACTTGTATTGATAGACCTTGGATTTTGGGACATTTCAGGACCTCATAAAATGGCCTTGATTTTGCAGGTATGCATTTGTGGAGTTTGAGAGCACAGATGATGCTAAAGAAGCTTTGGAGTCCTGCAACAACACACAAGTGGAGGGCAGAACCATTCGGCTCGAGTACAGTCAGAACAGAGAGAGCGGTGGAGGAAAAGGCCACTCTGGTAAAGCACATCTCTTCTGTAATGGCTCTTAGTATCCGTGCCTTAATGGGGAATTCCACCTTCTTTCCCCTCAAACATTTCTGCTTAATTCAGTAGTAAACAGTGACACTGTTGATATCTTTAAGATGGCTGGTTTCATTCACCTCCACCAGAAACACAAATCCAGCCATTTCATTCTCTATCCCTCCCAGTGAAGCTCTGAGTCTCTTGGTGTTTATATGGATGTTGATGTAAAATAGTGTATCTGAACTAAATCGCTTTTTTTTTGGGACTGTTTTCCCTCCCAAAGCTCTGCATGTATCTCTCCACCATAAATGGGTTTAGTTTTAGGACCAACAGTTTCTCAGAACTTGTGTAGAACAACATGCTTCAGGTGGTACAACTGTAACGGTTAGGAATACCTTTTGGTGAGGGAGTACTTTAACCCTTTAAGCGCCAAAGTCGCAGGATTGCGACAAGACGTCATCATGACAAACGGACTGTATTTACAAATATCCTGTAATGTAGCATTTGTATTCCCTAGCACTAGTTGGCAGACATGTAGTACTTTGATTCAAGACAAATTTCGGCATCATCCTATTCAACGTTTTGAATAAAAAGCGTTTGAAACGAGCCTCGTCATTGACGCGGGAGGAGAGAAATATTGCACTTCTGTTCAGTGTGCGAGTAAGCGTGTGGGATTTGTGAAAACAAAATGGCAAATGGCTTATAAGTTGTCCGTTGATGCGGTCCAGCGAATGATATTCGCCGATTCAGAATCTGAAGGGGAAGGGTTGCCTTTTGTACTATGAGACGTGTGAGAAAGTCGTGTTCCAAGCGGAGGGCGTGAGTGAGCTGCGAGTCGCCGCTCCACAAGTAGCCCCGGTCGGCGAGAGAGAAGGGATTCTTGGTGCCCTCCGCTTGAGCACGAATTTCTCACGCGTCTCCTGGTACAAAAGTCAAACCGTAAGATTCAGAATCGGCAAATATCATTCGCAGGACATCAACGGACATTTTATTCGCCATTTGCCTTTTTTTTGTTTTTTTTTTCTCCCCCCTCTCAAATCTCACATGCAGACCATTTTTGAGCATCGAAAGAGTGCACTTCTGTTCTCAAAGTATTACATGTGTGCCAACTAGTGGTAGGGAATACAAATGCTACATTACAGGATGTTTGTTTTAGTCATGATGGAAGTCTTGACATGATATCTTCTGTTTTATTGTTGGGTTCCTCTTTCCTGATCAGTATGAATGAGGATTAAAAAGATAAAAAGAAAGAAGATAACTTCAAAAATCAGTTCAATATCAGCGGTTTCCTGAATATAATGAAATGTAAGATGTCTGCCACTTCATGATGTCATAATATGCAAATTAGATGAGAATATTTATACCCCACATAAACTTCAGGTCATGCCCAACATTTTTCTAATTTAAAATAAGTCTATCTTTAACCCCTTTTACGCCACAAGCATTTGAAATAGATGTAAATATCCAGTATTTAAAAAAAAAAAGGCGCTTAAAGGGTTAAAAGGCAGGTGTCTTGTTCCACTCTCTCTGCAAAGACTTCTGACTCTTTCACACAATATTCTGAACCAGTTTCTGTAGGAATTTAGACATTAATTTCAACTACATTCGAGTTTCAAGAGACTCATTGAAGTTAGATGATGGAGGCAAATGTAATTTTCACTTTATTTTAATTTTATACTCTGGCTAATTTTTTACTGTTTTATCTCTGCAGGTCCTACAAAAACTCTGTTTGTAAAAGGTCTGTCAGAAGACACGACAGAACATACGCTGAAGGACTCATTTGAAGGAGCTGTTGCTGCCAGAATCGCCACAGATAAGGAGACTGGGTCTTCTAAAGGGTAAATCTAATTTTCTGTTTTGTATTGTGTGGTCAGATATACATGTGGGACCTTAATGTTGCACGGTTTAGATGTTTTCCGAGCATGTCTTATACAGTTTTGTTAATGAGCAGAGCTCCTGGTCTGAGCTAGAGTTCTGAACCATTATGAAACTGTAGTTTGAACAGCAATAACTGCAGAACTCTAAGCCACTCATTGCAGATCAAGTGGTCTCATTGCTGGTGAGGGTCCTGAAGCCTGTTTTGAGAGAAATTGAGTTGGGATTTCATCAGTGGCCTTCACCTGTTAAACAAACCATTCTCTTATCAAAAAGATATCCTTTAATATTGTTTATGTAAAAAGAAATACAATCTATCCTCCATGTTCCTCAGGCATAATGTGCATTTAAAATAAATAAATGTAGTCTGTTGGCTAAGATGCTTTTGATTTATGAAGTACATAAGAATAATGTGTCTTTAGAAATCCATATTAAAATTAGTAATTAACTATAAAAAAAAAAATTCCACAATAAGACATGCATTTTTATCAGTAGCTGCTGATTTTTATTTTTTTTAATTATTGACTTCATTTGTTGTAAAGAGTGATTATAAAAATTTTTTTTAATTATATATTATCAGCTATAAGCCGTGCTGGAACTGGTGTAGTTTTGATGCTCTGGTCTCTTCTCATGAGCTCCTCTCTGTCTGATTGGTGACGGATTACGGATTCGCACGAGAAGTAGAGCAGCCCTCACAGTTAAACGGGCTCCTCCCCCTTGCTGTGGGTGGAGCCTATGTCTGTTGTGAGACAGAAGGCCATGTGCAGGTCTGTGTGAGTTGCTGCGGGGGTGCTTGTGCTGTAACTGGACTCTCTCGCTCTCTCGCTAGGTTCGGGTTCGTGGATTTCGACAATGAGGAGGACTGCAAGGCCGCTAAAGAGGCGATGGATGATGGAGAGATTGACGGAAACAGGGTGACGTTGGATTATGCCAGACCGAAGGGCGAGGGCGGCCGCGGGGGCCGAGGCGGCTTCGGGGGCGGATTCGGGGGCGGATTCGGAGGCAGGGGGGGCCGGGGAGGAGGACGAGGAGGTTTTGGCCGAGGAGGCGGTGGCGGGTTCAGGGGAGGAAGAGGAGGAAACCGGGGAGGAGGACGAGGAGGATTCAGAGGTGAGTCAGATCACAGCAACTCGTTACACTATAATCAGGAGATTATTAGTGTTGCTTAGATTTTTGCATTAAGTAGATGGGTTTTAATCAGTAATTACTTTATTTGTTATTTTTTGTAGTAGTGTTTTATTACATAAGCTTTCATCAGTGGGTGATGTTTTTTATTTTATATGTTGGTTCTTTTATTTAGTGTTAAACATTTTTATTTAATCAATTGATGTTTTAAGCATTTTGTATCAGATTGTAATGGATGTGTATTTATTTATTTATTTTTGCATCAGGTTTTTAAGAATTATTTAAATGTTAATTGCTGCTTTTATTTCCTCTTTTTTGCAGGTGGCAGAGGTGGAGGATTTGGGAAGCCTCAAGGGAAGAAGATCAAATTTGATGATTAAATCTGTTTTATACCTGTTTTGAACGGACTCTGTTCTCGCCCACCCCCACCCCCACCCCACCCCCGTCTGCTCTGACGGAGAATTTGGACATTCCAGAAAGCGTCGAGTGTCGTTTCCGTGGCGATTCTTTTCTCCTGTCTGACTGAGGTCCTCCACGCCCTCGCGCATCTTCATGTTCATGTTTTCTTCATGGAGCTAAAATGTGAATATTGTGAAAATGCTCTGTTGGTTTAGATTCACCCTTTTTTCATTTTATCCTTTGTTTTGATTTTGTTTGGTTATTTTATTTCTTTGTTAAAGTATCTTTAAATGGTTATTATTATTTTTTAGTTTGCTTTAGGTGTGTGTTTTACCACAAATGTACAAAGCCTGTTTTCATGAGATGATTCAGCTTTACCCAAACTGGGTTGGCTCTTGAAATAGTTAAACTGGTGTACTGTCTTTTAAGCCCCGCCTCTGGACATGGAGCCTGGTTTAGGAGATCAGCTTCTGGAATTAATGTAACTTGATTAACTTTTCATTTCAGTATTTTTCATGAATGTTGGAAAAGGAAGACATACTTACAAATTTTGAATAAACTAGATGATTTGTAAAGTAGTTAAATGTCCTGTGGTTTTTAAATTAATTGACATATTTGGCTTTAAATGTTCAGTTCTGTATCGTTTGGGGTAAGATTTTTTCCAAACTAGATTTTTCGTTTTAAGTGGGATTTTGGTCTAAAATAAAAGTTCAATTGTGTCTTTATTCTGCAGGACTGTCTTTATTACAGGGTGTCCACAAAGTTTTAAAAAGTTTTAAGTTGATATCAAAATTGCCAAATTTAAGGCCATTTAAATGTGTTAAAATTGGTTTTAGAGGAAGAGTTTTTCTGACCGGTTTCCTTTTTAGAGTGAAATTGTATGTGCTAAAGTTTGCGTTTGTGTAACCGGCTTTCTAGCGCATCTAGCCACCAGAGATAGGGACTCGAGTATGAGACTCTGGGTCACATTTAACTCAAAGACTTGTGGGTTGACTTTATGCTTGCCCTCAATGTAGACTCTTGAGCAATAACTCATAAACAGTGTTCATTTAATGGAGTGATTTATGTCTTTCCATCGACCCCTCGTTTGCCATAATCGAGATATTAGCCAAAAACCGGTTACCTCACCCTGGTGTCCCAATATTTTTGTCCAAGGTGAACAGCCAATTGTGATCATGGGATGTAGCAGTTTGCCATGTCTTCTAAACTTCTATAGCTAAAAAAATCCCACATTTAGAGTAGCTGTTTGTAAAATGTAGATTTGGAGCACAACATTATTTTTTACACATTTAGCTGTGTGAAATGTATGAAAACTGCACTTAATGATGAAAAAATGGCACCTCTAAATTTTTTCAGATGTTTTTTACAAACTGCACCGGTCCTTTACATAGGCTTGGTCCTAAATTACCTGTTTAAGTTCAAATCCAATGGCAGCAGTTCACCAGTATATGTAGTGGATGCCAGTTTGTGATGTATCACCATGAGTTCATATAGCGGATGCTAGTTTGTCATGCATCAACAGTACATGCTGTGCATATGTCAGCCAGTGTGTTGGAACTATGTCTTCATTGCATATTTTATGAAGTATGTTTTATTTTTATTGAAGTTAAATAAACATGCACTATATGGTCAACATCAGTAAGTCTGTAAATCTGCATAAATATTAGAAAGTACGCTGATTAACACTTGCAACTCAGTGTCGTGATTTTTTAAAATTCTGAATGTGGTAATAAAGGTATTAAAAAGTATTACATTTTACTTAAGGATATAGCAATATACATTCAGGAAGCCTGAAGAACTGTTCAAGACCATATTAACATACTAGGAAGTCTGGACCTCTGGAAGCAAAATATGCAGCAAGATTTTTTCACAGTACTGTGTACGAAAATAAAGGAGTAGTGCCTGTTATTTCATGTAACTAAAATCTGCTCTCTAGTGGTGAAAACATGCACTGCAGGTTTTTGAAATTGATTTGATGAACATTAGGAATTCAACTGGAAGGCAGATATGTATAAAATGCATGTTTTTAATGTATAATGTTTATGTACAGTCATCCAGTTGGAGAAAATTCCTCACAAACACTGCAGAGCCGAGAAGCTGCAGGCGGTTCCTTCAGGGCAGGTGCACACCTTTCCAAAGCGTGCACCTTTCCTCACGGCGCACTGCTCCCCGGCCTCACACTGGACACAGAACACGGACACATTTACACTCATTTAAACTCATACTTAAGATTTCATCACATTTTTTCTTCAGAAAAACTTCCAGAAGTGCTCTGAAAAAGAGGAGCCCGAGGAGTCTGGAGATGCAACCATGCTGAAACACCTTCAGAATCATTTCTTGGATTTCTGGCAGTTCTGGGTTTAGATTTGCATGTAAAAGTTTGACCAATCTGGTCAAACTGCATGTTTTGCATGTTTTGGGCTTTTAGAGGCTGAAGTCTTGTTCCATTCACCTCCACCCACGCTGAAGTTCTGTATAAACTAGATAAATTGGTCACTCACTGAAGGGACCCAGCCCAGCCTCTTCTCCGTGGATGGGTTTTGTTTGTTTCTCAGCTTCTCCAGGACTTCCTGAAGAGCATCTATCTGTAAAACATCCGATTAATAATATGGTTAATTATAAACACTTCCCAGCTGGCATTTTAACGTGGAGTCAGCGTTGAATCAGCGTCAGGTGTCAGTGTTGGATAACTGTTGGATTGTAAAAATGGTTGTAAAAATAATGTTGATTTGACATACAACTCAAATTTTATTTATATTTCAATGTTGAATCCATATTTAGTTAACAACACCATTTCAGCCAGTTGATATTCAACGTTGTTTAGATGTTGAATGAATGTTTTTTCATAAACTGACATCATTTCAACCACATTTAAACGTTTAAGGTCGGTCGAATGCCAGCTGGGTTTATTTTAGTGGCCAGGGTTACTTTAATGAAGCCTAATATGTTCCCATGAAAGAGGTACCCTGATTTGATCATTAAAGGGCCTGTATCATGTAAAATAAAACTTATTCTCTTCTCTGTGCTGTTCCTACTAGACAGAACTGAACTCAGTTTTTTTGTATTGTTTTGATCATTTTCCCCAATTCTTAAATTCAGCTGCTGAGGAAGAATCATCTTCTGATGTGGAGATTATTGAGTCTGACTTGTTTCTCCTAAAGCCCCTTTGGTAGAAATAATGAGCAAAAAAGAGTCAACTTTTTTTTTTAAATTCCCTGCTCTTCTTATTGGTTCTCAGTTTATTGTCTTTAAATCCTCATGGGTAAAAACTGTCCAACTTTGTGAATCAAGACTTGAATTTGATCACTGAGAAAAATTTCAGATGTTGTTCAAACACCATTTTATAATATTTATAAGAAAACACAAGAATGAACACTTCATTTAATATTTACCAAAATACACTAAACATTCTTTACTACCACATGAATAATAATAGTTATTATAATTATAAACATAATATGGATCTCCAGACGAGTGTTAGATATTTAAGGAGCTGTTACGTGCCAAAACAGTAACGGTGGGGGGTATTCAACACCCCCACTCTTGCTAAAATGTGATTCCATCCCCTTCACTTTTGTCAGATTATATTGTATTAAATGGACTAAATTGTATTTATAACTTGGAATCCCTATCTCAGAACCCCCCCACTTTTGGAAAGCTTGATACGCCCCTGCCTACGTTTAAAGTTAAAGTGTAGAATTCGACTCTTCTGCATCACCAACAACCAGTTAATAGGAGTCAGACCTGCACTGTTACTGATTCTCTGATCTTAGAAAGGAAACTGGCTTTATTTCACACATTTTCATTTATAGCTATTCAACAAACTGCTTTGCAGTTTAACAAGAGTTGTGCAGAAACGTCTAACTAATGGTGTAAGATGTTCTCTCACCAGCTCCTTCTCTTCCTCTGCAGATCGGACCTCCATGAAGTCGTCTCCTGTGACGGACCAGATGAGAGCGGAGCAGGTGAGGGTTAGCAGTAGCAGGTGCTCGGTTCCCATCGTGGCCGGGTCCTGGTTCTCCTGTGCGGCTGCGGGTGTGGAATTAGAGTGGAAATGTAACTCCGGCTCCAGGTGAGCCTTTTGGTCCTTTTATAGGTCCGTGTGTGACATCAGACCATCAGACCAACCTTCGTGAAGGTCCAGACCAGGGCTGGACGGACATGGCGGGGCCGTGACCTCATCTGCACACATCCTGCTGGCCCGTTTACAGGCCGCAGCTTCAGACCCTTGCTCATCTCCTCCTGGACCCCAGACGTCACGGAGAGACACGACCTGCAATTTCCAGCCCAGTTTGAACAAACGACCCCGACACCTCCCAAAAAGCATCTACGCCTCAGATCAGTTCCAATAAGAACTCTGCTATTAAAGAGCACAGAATAAAACTCTTTCTTCTGTCAAAATTATGTATATATATTTATGAAATATGTAAAATGTTCGTCACTATTTTGAAAGCACTACATGTGTCGACTGTAGTCCGAGACATATATGGACAAAAGTAATGGGATGAATGACCCTCACACAAACAGGGATTTAATGACACTGCATTAAGATACAGAGACTTTCATATGGAGTTGGTCCCCTTTACTGCTACTATAGTGCTCTGGACTCTGAGGGGAACTTGTTTTTCAGTTATAAACTTGATAAAAAATACACTTCAGCTTTGATTTTATATTAGATTACATTCAGATTTACACAAATATTTGAACTGTACTGTGTAACTGTTAAAGAGACACTGCTGT
>JBBMFX010557679.1:0-16179 GCA_037832545.1 Rhabdalestes septentrionalis
AGTCGGACCGTGTGGCACCCCTATGTCCACTCAGTAGAGACACTTCTTTGGGTCTCCCCATATCGCCATAGCCCCCCACCAAAAAAAACATGAGAATTCCCCCCCACCTTGGGCACTCTTCCACAGTGCCGGGGGGGTTCACCAGTCCCTTCCAGACTCAAGTCCTTCCTTTTTCGGGGTACCTCTGTCCTGGCTACAGATGGGGTTGTGAGCCCTGCCTCAGGCAAAGGGGATGTGGTCCTACCATGCGGGCCCCTCGCTCGACCCCAGGCGAAGGGGGCGCGTTCCCACCCAGCAGGCTTCCTGGACCTCATCTGCGACTGCTGGTGGGGGGGGGGCCTTCCCAGCCCCAGGCGAAGGGGGCGGCACCCCATCCTGCAGACCTCCCTGGCCCCAGACTAAGGGGGCGACGTTCCATCCTGAGGACCTCTGGCCCTCTACCCTCTTCCAGACCGGCGTCATGGGATGCTTGGCCCGCCACGCTGACTCTCCAACCAAACTGCAACACACTGGAGAGCACCCTGCTCTCCAACGAAACTCGGTGTCAGCGTGGTAGTGGGGGGTACCGTGGCAGGCTTGGGGTCATTGCAGGTCTGCAGCGGAGGCTATCTCTCACGCAGCTGCATCCAGGCCCTCCAGCGGAGCTGCGAACATCCAACCGCCCCGAGGTGAAAGACTGGAGATCTTTGGCGATCCATCCAGCCCCGCGGACGGCTGGAGTTCAGCGAAGCTCTACGCTGCGGCTCCTGGAACGCCCAATGTGGAGAAGACAAAAGGCTGCAGACCGTGTAGCAGTGGAGCCGTGCGACCCAGAGTGCGGGGGAGCCAAGCACAGCTACGAAACCAGCCGCGGACCTGAAAGTGGGCTCTGGCTCTGAGGACCTTTCCTCTAGAACCCTCACTAGCCCACTATTACCGTGGTGGTAAGAGCTGGCTCAGGCTCTACCACACCGCACCTCTGGGGATGGCCACCACTACTCTGGAACCCCAAGCCTGGGAGACTGTGCTCGAACCTGCAGCACCTCTGTGGGAGGTCTTAGCATTCTGTCACCTCGGGTGGGTGCTCGGGAGTGAGGCGAGGTGCAGAGTCCAGGTTCTTAGATGGTATTTTAATGTGGACACAGACTCAAGACAATACAGAACTTAAACAGAAACCTGGCACGCGGGCCGAACTCAAATACAACACAAAAGACACAAAAGGGTAAATAGGGTGCTGGAAACAAAAGGTATTGTGATGGATACTAAGACAATGAACACAGAAATCTAAGGAACAGACACTCACAAGAACCAATCATATAACCCACAATCAATAACTAAATACAAGACAGGTGAATCACAGAGACTTCAGACACACATAGTCAAAATGTCAAAATAAAAGTACTCAGGAAAATCCTCTGCCATAACACTATCACTTTGTTTAATGTTAATAAATTGTTAAATCAATAGGCTGGATTACATTTTGATGACATAACTGTGCTTTCTTTTATGTAACATAAATACTTATGACTAGCCTAAACCATATTATTGTTCATGGGTAAATAAATATGTGTAATTTTTGTATACACACATGTACATTTTCTCTCCACTTATAATAAGTTGAAAAGAATGTATTGAAATTTGAGTTAGCTATGTATAATATGAACACTGAAATGTTGATTATTATTTATACTTAAAGGGAGAGCAGTCATATCTGACCATTCACATTCCTGTAAAGATAGCATGTCTTTTTAGAATCTCTCTCTCTCTCTCTCTCTCTCTCTCTCTCTCTCTCTCTCTCTCTCTAACTAACACATTGACGATTGGGTTATCACGTGCTGGAGTCACTGAACTCAGTTTCAGACTTTATTCCCGACATTGCTGGAGCACTTTCCAACACTGCAGCGGACTGCTGGGATCTCAGCCATGGAAGAAATCAACCCAAATCATCATGATGATTTAGTTATCTTTGTAAATGGCAAAAAGGTAATTTGTTTTGTTATTAGCTTATCTTGTTGTATTGTTATTATCTTTAACTGACACATTCCAGAAAATAATGTCTAAAGCATAAAGTTAAACTAATTTACTAATAAACTTTACGTATTTTCACCAATTTATCTTCTGTTCCTCTCTCTGTACTTTTGTGCAGGTCACTGAAATAAATGTAGATCCAGAAACAACATTGCTGACTTTCCTCAGAGCAAAGTGTATCCACACACACATACACACATACACACACTGCAGCTCTGTTCAGGTTTCTACCCTATGTTGGAGAAAATGTTTTCTTCGGTAATAAGTGAGGTGTAACTTTTGTTTTTAATAAAAGTACTGCAATGTTTATGAAAAGAAAGTGTAAGACTAAACAAGTGTGATTATGCAACTTTCTTTATGGAATACTTTCATGTGTATGAGTGTCCTATGTAACTGTCTCTTTCTGAGCTTTTCCTTAACACTACCAGTGGGCCTGACAGGGACTAAGCTGGGATGTGCCGAAGGTGGCTGTGGGGCCTGTACTGTAATGGTGTCTAAATTCAATCAACATAACAACAGAGTTGTGTATCCTTTTCAAAGTCCATGTGTGGTGATTATTTAGATTATGGACAATTGATTGCATGGTGCATATGCAGTCATTATGGTGTGATATGTTCAGTTCGAGATCTGTGCAAATGATATATTCAGTAAGACAACTACACAGTCGAAGCATACATGGAAACCTAAACAGTTCCAGATGGATAGTTTATTAGCGCTTCCGGTTTGCTTCTGCATGTTTCCCTTGTCTTTCTTTTGGATTTAAAGCTTGATGTCCTTGATAGCCATGTCTTAGTCATCATGCTGTTAATGCCTGTCTGACACCACTGTGCTCTTTGCATCATTGTGCAGTCACAACAGTGGAGGGTGTTGGTAGCATTGCCAGCAAACTGCATCCTGTTCAGGCAAGTACAGGTTATAAGCACTTCTTGCTTTTGGTCTGACCATGTTCATATATCATGATATGCAACTGTTTAGAACATTGTATTCAATACAAAGTATGTCATACTCAGAGTGCTTTCCCCGTGAATATGTCTGCTTGTATAGGAGCGAATTGCCAAGGCTCATGGATCTCAGTGCGGTTTCTGTACCCCAGGAATAGTTATGTCCATGTATACCCTGCTCAGGAACAACCTGCACCCCACAATGCAGGACATTGAGCAAGCCTTTCAAGGTATGATGATGGCAGCCATGATCTGCAGGTTATTTCTGTCCTTATTATATTATTAATATATTACCCACTCCACCATAAAAGTTTTCTGAATAATTAATTCATTGGACTGTAAACAATGTAAGTGAGGATGGTTTGATTTTCACTGTAGAATAACTGTACCAAAGTAGATTTCTTCAAGTGGTGAGGATGGGAAACAGAGGCTACAATATCTGCAATCCAACGACAGAATGTTTTAGAGATTCTTTTGCCTCTGCATGTACATTAATATCATGTATTTACAGGCAGTGTATTAGTCAGCAGCTGCTAGAGGCTGTCATGTTGGACTTTTATTTTGACACAGGGGTGTGTGAACCCTTACTGATAAACCGGCCAAGATTTAGTTATAAGTGATGTTCAGTTTTTATTGGTTCCTGTCTGTGGGTGATTTTAAGTGTCCCCTGTGCCTGGTTTGTTGTGAGTCCACCCTCACAATTCCCATAGGTTGTACTAATTATTTGTGTTTTGGAGTTTGTGTATCTTTGGCCCCAGAGCCTACTTTGTGTTGATTAAATGAAGTTATAAGAAATGGAAATCCACAGTTGCAAACCTCATGTGACAGTAAGGATGCCTTTAGATATCTGGACCCCAGAAATTTGGCAAAAAATCTTTTTTTTAAACCATCACTTAGGGGTTTTATTTTCTCAAATGCACTGATGTTGTTTTGGTGGTGGTTGTAGGTAATCTGTGTCGCTGCACAGGGTATAGACCCATACTAGAGGGCTACAAGACCTTCACTAAGGTAATAAATGCAACTGTTTTAATATCAAAATACCAAGCATATTATGATACATAACATTTATCTACTAACCATGCCAGACTTACAAACTTGAGTCTGTTGGGCTTCTTCTTTACCAACTTCTTTACCAATTCTTCTTTACAGAAATGTTAAACTTCTGTCAAATTGGACGGTGACTGTAGGTGGACTGCAATCTTTGTCATTTCACAGGTTTTGATAAGGGTTTAAGTCTGGCTTCTAACTAATTCATGCAAAGACATTTAACATTTTCTCTTTCAGCCTCTGGATTGTCAGCTTCACTTTGTAAGCAACAGGCAGCAAGCCAGAGACATTGCAGCATAGAGTATAAATCAGGCACTAATCACACAGCGTTAGGAGAGAAAAGCCCCATCACCAGAATTAATCAAATTAAGTAAACCTTGTTGTCATATTGGTTATTAACAAGGAAACAAACCATTTGCTTTAGTGCTTTAAACAGACGCATTTTCAGCCCCATTACAGTATATGCACAGCAGTGGAGGGTGCTGGTACTGTGGAGGGTGTATATATACACTATACCGTATAAGTATTTAGAGAAATTTCTTTTGTTAAAAAATTGGTCTTTAAAAGCTCCCTGTTTCAGACATGAACTGATCAATGAATTATGCATCATTGTTGGGGTTTACAAAAAATTGTCAGCAAGCAGTTTACGCTTAGCTATCTGTCACCCACACTTTTCTCCTTTTCAGCATGCACAGGTCTGGTATAAAAAGAAACAACTATCAGTGTTTGTTGTGATTTATTAAAAATAATTAATGCATGAATGCTTGTTTTTGTGAATGGCTTGCTCCAGCTGTTTTCAGCCATCCTTAACCTTTGATGTCTTAGTAATAAACAGTGATATAACACCCCTCTCCATGGCTTCACTGAATGAGAGCCATGGAGCATTGCTGGTTCAATTCCTGTTGAGTGTTTTTGTTGTTGTCTTTTTTATTTACGGGAAACTTTTTTTTGGGCATTGCTTATTTAACCGATCCTAGAAAATAAATATGGAAATGATGAGGGACATAGGGAGAGTGCCTCAGTGATTTGAGGTGCCAGTAAAGTTTGTAGGTTCAAATTTGGCTAAAGAGCAAACGTTTGGATGTTCTGCCCTTTGGTCAAAACTATTGGCACCCTTCCTGTTGTGAATAATTGTGATGTGCTTGTCTTTTTGAAAAATGTTTTACTTCATTTTTCAGGTTTTTCTAATGTGTTGTTAGATGTTTTGTGTCTCTTCCTTTCAGGTTGCAGAGCAAAAATTTTTTAATATTTTAAAAGCAGTGATACTTTTCTGTAACCACATTATATAACCATGTTATGCCCCCCTCTGAAAACCTTGTAATATATATACTCCTATATTTAGGAGTACAGTAAATATTACATTCCAAGAGCCCGCATATAGTGAAAAAACGCTTTGTTATGTGGTAAAAACATTTTACAGTGTAAACCCTAAATATGCCCCCAAATATATTACTAAAACAGTTACATTTTTAACTCATCTTAATAAAACACCTTGAAATAAAATGTAAACCAGTATTTGTAATGTAAATTTTACACTGAACAACTACAGTGCTAGAATGTAAATATTGGTGTTACCCCTGTATAGACTGTACTGTAATTCATGTACTGTAATTCATTTGATAATTTACTTTGGTATGCACTAGGGCTGCACGATTATGGCCAAAAAGATAACAATTATTTTTATCAATATTAAAATCATGATTATTAATTATGATTATTCATTATTTTAGTTTTTTTTTAATTTACTTTCTATTTTAAACAAACATTAAGTAAACAAGGGTTTCAGTTCAGTTAAAAAATAACTCTAATAATAAAATAAAATGACCCAAGCCAAAGGGCTAACAAAAAATCAATATGCGATTGCAGAGTGCAAAGTGCAAACCAATGGAAAAAAACCTATGCAGAAAAGGTACACACTAGGAACAAGGAACAGGAACATAAAGGCATAATCTCTCTCTCCCCCACACACACACATACATACACACACACACATACACACACTCTCACACACACACATACATACAGTATTGTGCAAAGTCTAAGGCACCCTGATAAATTAGAACTTTAAAACGGTTTACTACTGGACAGTAGTGTTAATTTAGTGTTAAAATATGAATATTACAAAAATAGAATTAACATTATTACAGTATTACAGTGGTTTTATGTGTGGCAAAGTGTTCCCTTTACCATTTCGGAACCTCTTTTCTCATGGAAGTCTTATATTCATTTTAAATACAATCAAATCCCTGGTCTGGCTAGTTTTACTCCATTAGATTAAATTCATTGGAGCTGCTTATGGAATTGTATAAATCTACACAATGACTGGAGGCACCCAGCAGAAATCTAAAACCAAATCTGTGTTCTTCTAACCAGCTCACATATTATCAACTCCTTTTTTACTACTTTCTTGTTGGTTTTAGTTTATTCTGATGTTTACTTGTGTTTTTTGCTGGTAGAGAGAATCCCACTTATTATAGAAACAGATTCAAACAGTTTTCAAAGGTGCCTAAGACTTTTGCACAGTACTGTATCTACAAAAGCACACACAGACACTCTCATGCACACACGCACTCTCACACACTCTTACACAAAGACACATGGGCACACACATACAGGCACACACACGCACTCTCACCAACTGGCCAACCCAGCGCTGCTCACACTCACACACACGAATGCACTAGTGATGTGTCGTTCGCCAACGAGCCGGCTCTAAGAGCAGATTCTTTGTAGCGAATGAGAAGAGCCGACTCCCAGCGAGTGAGAGCCGGCTACCCCTTTTATTTCGTTTCTCTGTTCTGCTCTCACTCTCAGTGGCTCAAGGGCTGCTGGAGGTTGTGGTGAGGCTGCAGTGGGCCGTAGCTGATCAGAGTACAATGCTGGCTGGGCTCTCTGGCAGTGAGTGAGACACTAGTGTTGAGCAGCAGGTCTCAGTTAAGTGTGTCAGGCGGTGGGGGGGACTGTGCATTGTGGTGACATCAGTCCCGTTGGAGAGAATTTTCTCAGAAACAGGGCAGTTAATAACCGAGAGGAGAAACCACATCAACCCATCCAAACTGAGGCTTTTAATTTTTCTGAATATTAACTTGTACCGAGGACATACTTTTTGTGTAATGAAACAGAAAGGACCCGAGTGCAAAAAATTAAGAATCTTTAATAAGCAAAAGCGTACACAATCCAGAAAGCCAAAACATCCAAACGGAAAAGTTCAAAAACCAGAAGTTCAGTCCACGGGTAAACAAAACCAAGTCCAGAATCCAAAAGAGTGAATATCAAAGCCAGAAACGGTCCAGGGTAACGGGGAAGCAAGCAAAAACGGAATCGTGGGAGAAACGCTCGGGAATCCAGGCAGGGCAAGAATACTTCACACCGGTGTCATTACCCTGGGGCCTATTTATAGTCCCGGAACCGGAAGAGAGGAATGCCTAAGCGAATTTTGTGCATATTTGGCCCAGAAAAGGTATTTGGCCCAAGAGGTCTGATTACGGGAGCAGTGGGAGCGCAGAAAGTATCCAATTTCTTGGTTAAGCCTCTCAGCTTGGCTGTTACTTTGGGGATGATATCCCGAAGTCAGACTAACATTCACCCCCAAACGAGAGAAAAAAGATTTCCAGACCTGAGAGGTGAATTGGGGGCCCCGGTCCAAAAAACGATCTATCACGACCATGATGGTTGTGTAACCTTCAGATACGGGGAGGTCCGTGATAAAATCAATGGCAATATGTGACCAAGGGCATCTAGGGATGGGCAGCGGTTCCAAGAGTCCTAACAGAAGTCACCATGGGGTTTTAGACTGGGCCTAGACAGGGCAGGAGAGCACAAAGTCGGTCACATCCTCCCGAAGTGATGACCACCAAAATCTGCCAGAGATCAGCTGCACGGTTTCCTAGGTAGAGGAAACAGGGCCCACTGTAACAGGATGCTACAGAGTTCGGGAGGTACGAACAATTTCCCTTCTGGAGTGTCAGCAGGAGGGGGGTTGTCGTGGTTGGTTGATTCAATCTGTCTTACCACTTCCCATTGAACAGGTGCAACAATGCATGCAGGAGGCAACACTGTGGAAATCTCCGCAGGTCTACCCTATTCGTCATATTGGTGAGAGAGGGCATCAGCCTTGACATTCTTGGAACGCGGTCAATAAGTGACAATGAATTGGAATCTAGAGAAAAATAAGGTCCAACGAGCTTGACGAGGGTTAAGCCGCTTAGCCTCCTGTAAATATTCCAGGTTGTGATGATCTGTATACACAACAAAGGGATGTCGGGCTCCTTCGAGCCAGTGTCTCCATTCTTCTAAAGCCAGTTTAATGGCCAACAGTTCTCGGTCTCCCATGCCATAGTTCTGTTCAGCGGATGACAACTTCTTGGAGAAGAATGCACAGGGGTGCAACTTGGGCAGATCTCCTTGTCTCTGGGACAGGATAGCCCCGACTCTTGCCTCGGAGGCATCTACTTCCACCAAATGGTAAAGCCGGATCAGGATGTTGCAAGATTTGAGATTCTTGAAGGCTTGTTGGGCTTGTGGAGTCCAGGTCATGGGACCAGACGATCTGTGGAGCAAGGCGGTGAGCGGGGTGGCTACTTGGCTGAAGTTGCGTATAAACCGTCGGTAGTAATTTGCGAAACCGAGGAACCGTTTCAGGTTCTTGATGTTCTTAGGTTCGGGCCACTGTTGAATGGCCAGGGTTTTTGGAGACTCCATCCTCAGAGATCCCACTCAAACAACATGACCCAAAAAGGAAACAGAGGTCTGGTTGAAGACACATTTCTCCCCCTACAAGTACAGGTGGTTCTCCCTTAACCACTGCAGGACGAGCTTGACATGATTCACATGGGACTCTGCATCTGGAGAAAAAATAAGGATGTCATCTATGTAAATTAGTACAAACCTGTCCAACATGTCCCGAAAGATTTCATCCATGAATGATTGGAAGACGGACGGTGAGTTCGACATCCCAAAAGGCATAACTAAATATTCATAGTGTCCCCTAGTGGTGATAAACGCTGTCTTCTATTCGTCCCCCTCTTGGATGCGGATCAAATTGTACGCACTACGAAGGTCCAATTTAGAGAAAATTGTAGCCATGCACAGCTTCCCCAATGACGCTGGGATCAACGGAAGGGGATACCGAAACTTGACAGTGACCTTATTAAGGGCCCGGTAGTCAATGCAGGGTCTAAGACCGCCATCCTTCTTGTCCACAAAACCCCCCCCGAAGCGGCAGGAGAAGTCGAGGGACGAATGATGCCCGCCGATAAAGCCTCGGCAATGTAACCTTCCATGGCTGCTGATTCAGGAGGGGACAATGGGTAGGGTCTACTCTTAGGGAGCGGAACATTGGGTAGCAAAACAATGGCACAATCCCAAGCGCGATGCGGAGGAAGCGTCTTTTCAGGAGGAGAGCAGAAGACGTCCTGGAAATCGTCATAAACAAGAGGGATATCAGTACGTGAGGTCAAAAGGGTGCTTTCTATGGTGGTGGCACGAAAGGGGTAGACGCATACAATGACTTAAGCACTTATCACTCCAAGATGTGATCTCTCCATTAGACCATGAAATACAGGGGTCATGTATAATCAACCAGGGATGGCCTAAAACTACTGGATCACGAGGAGACGAGATAAATAATGAAAGGGTTTCATAATGTAATACTCCAACCTTTAGTTTTATTTCCGGTGTTTGATGAGTGACATAACCCGTACCAAGAGGCTGACCATCTAAGCAATGAATTCAGAGTGGAGTGTGAAGAGGGATCAAAGATCCCCTTAGCTGTTCAGCCATGTTGCGGTCCATGAAGTTACCTGCGGCACCTGAATCGATTAATGCTGAGGAGGACACAGATAGGGAGTCAAGGGAGAGAGTAATAGGCACGGAGAATTGTTCCGCAGTGTAAAAAGAGAGGCTGGAGATTACCACCTGCTTCCTGGTAGGACTGATGGGACAATCTGAGCGGAAATGTCCGGATTCCCCGCAGTAAAAACACAGACAACTCTGTAGGCGGTTAGTGGAGCACGTCCTAGTTGAGTGGGTTCAGGTGTAGTGGCGGAGCTTGGTTGGGCTAGTGTGGTCAACTGAGGTGTGGGCGGAGCGAGGGTTGCCGTGTGACGGTATTGTTGTAGGAGTTGGTCCACAGCAATGGCTGTTTGAACACATTTTTAGATGTCCGTAATATCACCCCTACATGCCAGTTCGGTCTGGAAATCCTCATGAAGTCTTCCAGCTGCCAGAGTGCGGAACTCCAGTGCAAACTCTGCCGCGATTGGAATCCTTGCCATAGATCATAAAGCAAATCATGGATGGATCTGCTGTACGGAGGATAATCAAAAACTTGTTGAAATGCCTGGACAAATGAGTCTTGATGAGCAAGTACTGGATGATGGGACATCCACAGCGCAGTAGCCCATTCTCAAGCCTTCCCGGTGAGTAGAGAGATCATAAAATGTACCTTTGTACTCTCAGACTGGAACTTTCCGGGTCTATGTTCAATATAAAGGGCGCACTGCATTAGAAAACCCCGGCAGTGAGCCGGATCGCCCCCGAAAGGTTCGGGTAGGGCGAGTTTAAGCTCCTGAGTAGGAATTGCCATCTGGGCTGGGCCATCAGCGGCCTCGGGCTGGGGTGAGGCCGCGGGCTGGCTCAAGGACTCCACAGCCTGGGAGAGCTCTCGAATGGCTTGTGCTTGTCCTGCTAGGATATTCTGTATTTCTGCTGGGTCCATGTTTAGGCAAAGTATTTCTGTAACAAAACAGAAAGGACCCAAGTACAAAAAATATAGAATCTTTAATAAGAAAAAGCGTACACAATCCAGAAAGCCAAAACATCCAAACGGAAAAGTTTAAAAACCAGAAGTTCAGTCTATGGGTAAACAAAACCAAGTCCAGAATCTAAAAGAGTGAATACCGAAGCCAGAAACAGTCCAGGGTAACGGGGAAGCAAGCAAAAACAGGGAATTGTGGGAGAAATGCTCGGGAATCCAGACAGGGCAAGAATATTTCGCACCGGTGTCATTAACCTTGGGCCTATTTATAGTCCCGGAACCCCTAGAATTCAGGTGAGTCAGATCTCTGCCTAATTGGTCCGGAGTTAGGACTGGTCTCCGGTGTTCCAGCTCTTATAGTTTGATTGTGTTTCTGTTCTATTTGTTTGCAGTGTTGTTCTGTGTATTTGTGTATTTGTTTGCAGTTAAAAGTTTGATTAAAATATTAAACAAAGGTAAGAATGCCTGCTTTTGTAACAGAACAAATAAAAAAAATTAGGTAATTATATATTATAGCTTCTCATAAAACAAATGCAAAATAGTTTATATCAACAAACAAAGCATTCAAATTTGCCAGGTTAGGCTAAAATATGAGGCTACAGGTTCTAATAAACTAAGAGTCGTTTGGAAGCCGAAAGAGCCAGCTCTTCTTTGGGAGCCGAGCCACAAGAGCCGGCTCTCTGAAAAGAGCCGAACTTCCCATCACTAGAATGCACACTGGTTCCTCAGAGGCGTTCTTCTTTTAGGCAGCTAATCACTATTTCACCCCTTGGTGGTTGGATGACAAATTGTTGAGAAAGTGTTGATTTGATTCGCAGCAGAGCCGCTATTCTAATGTAAATATTTCGACAATCAGCATTATTTAATCGTGGCAGCCAAAATCGTGATTGTGATTAAAATTTGATTTATTGTATAATAAGCAGGGTGAGTACAGTAATAATTGTATTTAATTTACACTAATAAAAAATACAGGGCTTTAAAAATAACAGAATGAAAAACACGAGAACTCAAGAAGCTCCATTTGGGAAATTCTGGACTGCAACTGTTTCAAATGGCAGCAGCAAATTAGCAGCAAGGAGGAATTAATAACATTCTTGAATCGGCTACTTTCAAACCTCGCGCATCTTAGTACTGGGAGTGATGCATCAGAGGGCAGCAGCCAAACAGAAGCAACAAGAAATAAATTGTGTTCTCGGATCGTCTACTTATAAAACCTCCCACATTACCAAAAAATGTGTAGTTATTTTTTATATGGGAAAATGACAGCTGAATTTACTTTAATATTTGTTACAAAATTAGTAAATTGTACTTTTCTAAATAAGCACATAAATGTATCAAAATGTGCATACAAAAAAGCTGTGACATCCGGGCCTCATCCACCACACCCCCTCGTCCTTGTGCAGGGTTTGTTTGGGTGTGGTGCTTAGCACACCAGAATGAAGGGGTGGTCAGACAAAACCCAAATGTCTCAAAAGTAAAATAAAGGATATCTGTGTTTTCCACAATAGTGCGGAACAATTTGTTTGGCTCTCTGAAAAAAATCTGTCCTGGAATGAAATCACGACAGCTAACCTACTTTAAAGGTATCAACCAATTTTATCAGTGAAACAAGATACATGCGGGCTGTAATAAAAAGCAGGTAGTCTCTAGTGGCTGCTGAGGGGACCTGAGTGTGCCCCCTCCATAGGACACCCAAAAGATCCAACCACAGGTGGATGAGGGACAGGTGAAGGCAAAAGTTTGTATCCTGTGGACCCCACATGGCCGCTTCTTGGTAGAACTCATCGCATGGCCAGAGCAGCCCAGGTGAGTCTCACAGTCACTTTCCTTTGACGGTCCTCTTCAAACATCCCCACTTTTTCTCCCAGGATAGAGTCTCCTTGGAGCCTCTCCAAGTCCTTAAGGAGGGAGCCCCCCATGGGGAGCCCCGTCATGTCCTCCTGGGCGAAGCCCCCAATGGGGGGCCTCTCCAAGTCCTTAAGGAAGGAGCCCCCAATGCGGAGCCCCTTCGTGTCCTCCTAGACAGAGCCCCCAACTGGGAGCCCTTCATATCTTTCTGGACATAGTCCCTTAAGGGGAGCCCCTTTGTGTCCTCCTAGATGGAGCCCCTTACAGGGAGACCCTTCATATCTTTCTGGACATAGCCCCTTAAGGGGAGCCCACTTGTGTCCTCCTAGCTTTGTGTCCTCCTAGCGGGGAGCCCATTCGTGTCCACCTGGAAGGAGCCTCCTACAAAGAGCCCCTTTGTGTCCTCCTAGACAGTGCTACCTATGGGGAAACTCGATGTGTCCTCCTGGATGAAGCCCCCAGTGGGGAGACTAGCCATGTCCTCCTGAATGGAGCCCCCAACAGGGAGCCCATCTGTGTCCTCCTGGATGGTGCCCCCAACAGGGAGCCCCTTCATGTCTTCCTGGACAGAGCTCTGTATGGGGAGCTCCTTTGTGTCCTCCTAGCTGAAGCTCACAACGGGGACCCCATAATTTCCCCATGGGCGGAGCCCCCTCCATGGATTCTCTCCATGTCCTCCAGGACTGAGCTCCCTCCGGGATCAAACGCTCTCCAGGGAGCTGGGAGCTCTCCAGGGAGCTGCCAGGCTCATGAGCATCTCTCTGAGCTCTTTCTCCAGCAGTTGTTGTTGCTGCAAGCACTGCTTCAGCTGGAGCCTGTTCAGTGCTACAGGCTGGCCAAACCACATATATTCAGATTTTTGCCCCAAGGCAAGCACAGGCACTGCCTCAAATGCCAGCTGACTCTGACACGAGTTGTCTGCTATGAGGCTTGCTGGAGCCTGAGTGGAGGAGCATCGGAGGAACCTAAGATTTCCCGGGCAGCTGGTGAGTTGGTGGAAGATGCGAGCACCATGCTAACACATGCCTCTTTCGTCTCTGAACCTGGAATCTGCTACTTCGCCAATCTAGGATGAGGGTGTCCACAATGCATTCCGAAGCCAGGATCTGGGATTCTCCAGAAGCCCATTTCCCAACTCTCCCCCACACAGAAACTCGGTTGTGGAAAAGCGACTCGTCCTTGTCGGTTCACCCGCAAACAGGGTTCAGCTTGCCTCACGCTCAGTCATTCCACATACATCCAAGGGCTCTATGCCTGGTCTGCTGCCCTATTCATTTTGTACATCGGTCCATCTGTCACATCTCCCCTCCTTTTCCAAGCACAAATAGCAGGCACACTCACAGACTTCTATGCTGATAATGTTTTATTTGATATCAAAACAAATTATAAGGCACAACGGACTAACAAAAATAAACATACAGGTTTTAGCAGCACGGAGAAGGGTAAATACTACTAGCCAGAATGACAGTGTCCCAACAACTAAGGCCCACCTCCAAAATACGTAAATACAAAACAAAAATACAATACAAAACTCACAACAGGACCTGACAATTCAAAAACTCTCTTCGTGGAGTCTTGTTTTTAGTAGTTTATTATTGGCGAATGGCTAAATATATTTTTTCTATATACAGGAGGGAGGATGCTGTGGGGGCAGAGGGAAAGATAATGGCTGTAGCAAGGGCCATAAAGAGGTACGTATCATTGTGAGCACATCTGTGGCTGTCTTAATTCTCACTTAATATTTATTATTGTTTTGCATGAGTGCCAAATCTTGATAAATATTTAGTGTTTCTAGCTGGAAATCAGTGTCACTGCAGCATTGCTAATCTCACAGAAAAGAGTAAGAGGTTTGTTCGTATAATGATGAAGTTGCTCTCATGGCAGACCACTTATTCCACTTATTAAGTCCTTATTTGTTTTATCTATAGATCAGCTTACATATATCTCTGGGGAAAAAAATCTTGTGTGAATTGTACTATGACCTTTAGTCCCTTTGTTCAATGTATGTTCCTCTTTTTTAGGGAGATTCAACTCTTTTAGTCCAACAACTGTTTGACCCATCCGAATTTATGGCACTGGACCCAACACAAGAGATTATTTTTCCTCCTGAGTTGATGGTACACAAGCACATTCAAATGTGAACCACAATGTATTAAGTTCACTGTGACAATATATTGTATATCCTGGATGTCATTATACACTATTTGGAAAAAAATATTGGAACCCTCCTGTTTTTCTGGGTTTGGGCCAGGGCCCTTACTTACAAACTTTATGCTTCAGCAAACCAAGATTACACTATGCTTCCAACTTTGTGGGGACAGTTTGGGGAAGGCTCTTTTCTATCCCAGCATGGCCGGGCCCCTGTGCACAAAGCAAGGTCCATAAAGACATGGTTGGATGAGATTGTGGAAGGCCCACACAGAGCCCTGACCTCAGCCTCATCCAGCACTTTTGAGAGCCAGTACTTTTGTCCCTATAGTGTATGTGCTACAGGGTGGCCAAATGCATCCTCAAATGAACTCAGTAATGTTTTTTACTGTAAAGAGCAAAAATTTATTTTTCAGTTTTAGTTTGCCAAACTAATGTTACATGTTGACATAGATTAACAATTTGTTGTGATCATCTAGCTCTTTTCAGTGATCATTTTCCAACAAATGCCTGCACTTTCAACCTGGCAATGACACTGAAGTACGGTTAAATTTTTTTTTACCCAGCAAATGGTATGAGGGCCTTGTTGAGAATTCTCAACTACCCAAATATTTGGTGAACAGCAGTCTTGTTTTCCAGAAGTTTTTCCAGTGATGAATGTAGTAGAAGTCTAATGATATCATCCATGACAAAAGATCTGTGTAATTGTAAACCTTAATAGTCTTAACAGTAAGGTGGAACTCTCAAAGTCGCCAGGCAGATATAAATACATCAGAAGACCTTCATCCAGTGGCGTAACTATAGCAGGTTCAGCAGGTGCGGTCGCACCGGGGCCCGTGAACTCTCGGGGCCCGTCACTCCCTCAGACCCGCCTCCTTAAAAAAAAAAAAACCAAAAAAAACCTCAGCATTAAAATACAACCATCAAATAAAAATGTGCGTAATCCAGGTTTGCAGCGGCTTGCAGAAAGCTCTAGTAAACAGAAAGCGGAGCGGAGCGGAGACGTGTGACTGCCGTGAAGCACCTTCAGCCACAAGATGCTAAATCTGTGGCTGTTTTGTTTTGCTGCAGAAATTGCAGCAGTAGCACGTGGTTCAGTTTGTTTGTATTTATAAATGCAATCTATATAAACTACCACTGTGCTTCTGGTTCAAAAACGTGACAAAAACAATACGAGACGCGACGTAAATGCTGGTCATGTGACGATAACGAAACACAATAGTGTAGTTTTGTTGATGAATAAAAACGAGACTAAATGTGGTTTACAAGATACAAAGGTAAAGGACATTCCAATACTTTTGTCGATTGAGAGGCACTGTGAATTAGATTTCACGGGCTCGGGTCGGGTTTCACTTTTTGGGACCGATCTAAGCTCTGATGTGAATTAAATGTATCTAGAGTGGACAGTTTTTTAGGACCCACACCAAGTCT
>JBBMFX010557724.1:0-16175 GCA_037832545.1 Rhabdalestes septentrionalis
TATAGGGAAAGAGAAATAGAGAGAGAGAGGGAGAGAGAAAGACAGAGAGAGAAGAGGGAAACAAAAGTAGAGAAAGGTGAGAAGATTGTTCTGTGTGGTAAGGTGCCCTGTGTGCACCAACAGCCCACCTGATGAATACACAGCAGCATCTAATTCAGCCAGACAACCATTTCAGCCTTACTGTGCACTACAAGAGCACTAAAATACACACACATTTTTCTCAGCATATAATGAATATTGTCAGTACTTAAGAGAGAAAACTGGACTTGATTTATTAGATTTAGGGTAATGTAGTATGTGAAACTTAATAGCATCCAACTGTTTATGTGAATATTTATTGTATTTTCTACATATTATGAAAACTCTGTAAAAAAATATGATTCTACATCATGAAAATGTGCATATAAAGAACAAAATTATTTATGCAACCATATATTGTAAAAATTTAGTTACACTGAATATTTGTTATCTGTCTGAGATTTGATTCCCATCAGACAGATACATTGTGTTTGTTCATATTACTACAGCTTAATTCATTGCCGCCTTCTTCAAGCCTTGTGTTTTTATTACTGTAAATTCAATTAAAGAGGCCGTTGAGCACAGCCTCTGTCCAGTGTCTGCTTTAACCGATGGGTCGCTACAATACCCCTCCTCCTGAAGCCCCTTAATAAGATGCACCGCCACTGTAAATTATTGAAATCTAGAAATTAGCGGTGATCACCCGTATATTTTACTGTATTTTTATAACAAAAATATTGCATTAAATTATTACTATATTTACCGTGCTTATATCAAAGGAAACTCCTGTGCATGAAGTACAGTACAGTATATACAGGGGTAATATAAGTATTTACATTCTAGGACTGCGGTAATTCAGCGTAAGGCATTTTTAGGCATTTTTGTACAACAACAACAACAACATGGTCTATAACTATATGGTGGTGCTCTTGGAACGTAACCCCTGCGGAAATAGGGGGTTACTGTACTGCAAAAAAATGGCTTTCTAGCATCCAAGCATTAAGTTCAAACATATACACATAAGAAAGGTTGTATAAACTTAACACTTACCAAGTCTTTACCTTAACAAAACAGTATTACCCTTTTTGTTTTAAACAGTGAAACATGGAGCACTTTACAAAGTTTTTCAGCTGGTTCTGATCTTGTAGAGTTTTTCTCTTGTTTACGTACACAGAGGCCACATAAGTCCTACAAATGAACAAAAAACACACACTCACAAGCACACCCCGCTGCACATGTGCTAGCCACGGTTCATGGTTTACTGACACCCAGCAGAGGGAGTTCATTACCTGCTCCTCCTGTGTCCAGCTGCTCCTCTGTTTGAGCGATGGAACATCCCACAGACTGAGTGTGCCTGAAAAGTGGATTACAGCCAGCATCGAACCGTCAGGAGAAATGCTCATCCTAAACACGCCATCCTGGGCACAAACACATACACATATATGGTACATATGCACATGTAGAGTATCAATACACACACTATATAGGCTCTACCCTTCACAGGTTTGGAGGTTTTGATTTGCAGATGAATGCTAATTCATTGTCCATAATGACAGCATCTAGATGACTGAGAAAGGTGCAGAGCATTAAGAATTATGTTAAAATAAAGGTATTCAGAATGGTCTGGGGGGGGGGGAAATGAAGATCAATCCCAAGGAAGATCATGTGACAAAAAACTGTAGGCACATTACAGTCAGTATTAAAACCAAGTAAAACACTTAACATACTCTGGCCTTGTAGACTCCCCATTAGGGGCTGTTAAGCATGTTAAGCCTTTTATAGCTGTTGTGCACAGCACTGAACAAAGGAAACCCACATCAGGAGCATCTCACTGACGCATGTATGTCTGCAATTGTTTGAATGTATTATTCAGAGTGAAGCTTGACTGAAGGATTCACGGTGGACAAATTTCTAACTTCTAATGACTGATATTAAGCCAAGCTACATAAAACACATAAGTACAGTACATTCATTCATACTACATTTTCATTTGTTGTACAGTATTATTTATAAAATACAAATTGTTATCTGACCAGTAATTTTAACTGATACAAAAATGTCAAATAATGTCACATCAAAGGCATAAGTAATTAAAAATATACAGCTAAGAAGCCCTCCATTTATTCACTGACTGACAAAAGAAGAGACGAATAGCGAAAGGAAGAAGAAGAGAAACAAACCATAATTACCTGCTCGTTGTTTTGCCTGGAAAATAGTCTAAAACTGGGCATTCTGAAAAGGCCTCTCCTCTGGGACTGGACAGAATCGAGAGATTATGATTATCATCTCCACTAATTAATGGAACATTTATTCCAAATATTAAATTATTCTCCTGCCTTGCAAATTACAACCATTATCAGTCGACCGTGAACAGGGGATATTTAAATGAAGTTATCTGCACTTAATGGAGGTATGTGTGTGTGTGTGTGTGTGTGTGTGTGTGTGTGTGTGTGTGTGTGTGTGTGTGTGTGTGTGTGTGTGTGTGTGTGTGCCATTCTTACTGCGCCAACATCATCTTCATAACTGGTAACTTGTTTGTAGTACGGTGCCCCTGATAACATTCTCCAGGCAGTGAGGCCACAGCAGGTGGCCCTGGATGCATTACCAGCCTTCGATTCACATCCACCGACCAGGAGCAACCTGGGAGGGACACACACTCAGTCAGGTTTAGACACAAAATGACAACCAATGAAACCATGACTTATCATCAATTAAACATATATATAATTGTAAAGTTTTTTGACCGTAGGCGATTCATTCAAAAATAAAATGTTAGTTGTTCATGAGACTAAAATGGTATTTCTATCATAGTAACAGAATAATTATTATTAAATTATTACAATAAAAAATATTTGGAAAAACTACTGTATAAACGAAGTAAAAGAATGAATTTTTATGTAAACTAGAAAATTTAGTTAATATCAGTATTTCTGAAAAAAAAAATGTTAAGAGAAAAGTCATCATTGTTCCAATTTGACAAAGTGGTTGAAAAACTGGCATATTGTGCTTCTTAAATATTGTGATTTATATCTTTTTTTTGTTCCGCTTGAATTTGGTCAGTTGCCAATTGAAACTGCCAACTGGCCAATTAGAGCAAACTTTTCTTTGCAGAATTATTCTTAATGCAGCTGCTGGAGGGATTCTGAGCCTGAACTGCCCTCTTAAGGTCCCATCCAGCATTGTAATGGACTTGCCTTCCTGGATTCACCAAATCCAGCATGTTGCCCAAGCCTGAAGGAGCATCTGCCTAAACCCCACACAACTCATTACCACCCCCACCATTAAGTGTTGGTATGAAACTCTATTTGTTGAATGGTGTGTGGTCTTCAAAATTCTCCCATGGACACTATTTTCTGCCCAGTCCCACTCTAAACATGGAATCATGAACACAGTTGTGCAAGGCCTGAACTTTATTCAATCCTTTGGACCCATTTTTGACAAACCATCTATGCGCTCATGTAAGTATTTTGATCAGCCAGCCTCTTCTGAGAAGATTCAACACTGTACTACGTTTTCCTCATTTGAAGACTCTCACTGTGGTTCACTGAAGTCCAACTGCCTTGAATTTAATTCACATGACAAAAGAAAATTCTATATAGGGCATGTTTAGACTGAACAAATAGTACATCAATACTGGTTAGATTCTTTTTATTACAAACTAAATTTGGGTAACTGGGCAATTACCTTTTCCAGCTAGTACTGGAAATTTTCCCGAAATAAAAAAATTGTCCTTGGAACAACTATCCACGGCATACAGGGAACACATCTGAAGACCCACCACTTTGGATATACTCTGACACAGCCGTCTAGCCATCATAGTTTGTCTTTCGTCATTTGTAAACAATTAAATACGCTCTTTTTAAATGAGGAGGATGTGGGCAGATGTGGTAAAACAATGTAGAATATTTTTTTAATTAATGCCACACATTTTAGAAACATTTATAATCTGTGTAATAAATAATTAAACCAAACTCCATCCACTGACCAGCCACAACATTAAATCACTGATAACGGAGGTGAATAATATTTTCTAAGTACAATAGTACATGTCTAGGGGTGGGACATTTCAGACAGTAAGCAAACACTCAGATATTGTGCTGGAAGCAAGTAAAGTAAGCACATGTAAATATCTGAGTGACTTTGAAGAAGGAAATACTATGATGGCTAGATGGCTGCGTCGAAGTATCTCTGAAGTGGCGGGTCTTCAGATGTGTTCCCTGTATGCCGTGGTTAGTGGTTCCAAGCACAGACAGGGGACCAGTAACAGGGTTATTACTGCCTAAGGCTGGCACAGGCACTGTGAAGCTCTGGGCTCTGGATTTTCAGCTGTGAAATCTTGGGTCCTGGCAAACATGTGGAAGTTCCACATCCCTTCTTAGCAACCCTACTGTCCAATGACAGTTGCCCTCTTTGAGCAGAAAAAAATCTGTTTTGTCACACTGCAAAAATTGTTCAGGAATGATCTGAGGAACATGACAACAAGTTCAAAGCTTTAACTTGGCCTCCAAAGTCCCCAGCACTCAATCTGATCAAGGACCAGAGTTTGACATCCCTAACTTAAAGGATCTGTTGCCAATGTCTTGGTGAATGATACCACAGAACACCTTGTGGAGAGCAGTTTTGGTGGCAAAAAGTAGACCTGTGCAATATCATATATTTATGGTTTTAACGTTAGGGAAGACCTGTGTATTTTCATTGCTCCAACCAGTGTAAAAATGCACTGTATGAGCTACAAAGCTGAAACCAGGACAACAACAGAGAGCGCATTACAGGCAAGAGAGAACGGAAGACAGTCCTCCATTCGGTTTCTAAACACATTCTGGTGATTTCCCTGCACAGAAACACCTGGTTCACCTTGCTATTTCATTGCCAGGCTTAGTGAATGTGTTTGGGCGGGGGAATCATCAAACTGTGCTGGATACCGGCCCTCCAGGACCAGAGTTTGACACCCCTAACAAAGGATTGGTTGCTTGATGATCAAAGATTTTGAGTGTTACGGAAGACCTGCGTATTTGAATTGCCCCAACTTATGTGATAATGCATTGTATGAGCTACAAACCTGAAACCACAACTACAACAGAGAGAGCAGTACAGGCACGACAGACTGGAGGTCTGTGCCAGTTTCTAAACATTAGAAACCAAAACACATACACACAGACAGGGCGGGAAGATTCTGAAGGTACAGAAAGCAAGAGAGAGCCTGACCTACAGCGAGAGAGATTTATACAAAGAGACAAACAGATGGAGTTGAGTTGGAGAGAGAAAAGGCCTGCAGATCTGGGCAAATGAGTGGGAGAAAGGAGGAGAAGATTGTGTCAAAGCCAGACCTTCCAGAAACTTCATCAGTTAAGCCAAAGACCAGTGTGAGAGGGCGATAAGAAAAGAAAGCAGGCAGTCACAGGCAGCTTATCCGGTCACATACACATTCACACATACACACCCACATTGGACTAAGACTGCCCCCTTGTGACAAGTTGCACACTAAAGTGGGCTGTTACACTGCAAAAAAGTTCATTTTTCAATGTAGAGAATTTAAAAACAAGTTTCCTAAAGAAAGTTCTTAATTATATTATTTGCAGTCCAGTAATGCACTATAAAATATCCCTATTAAGTGCCTTAGTAAGTGCAGCCAATTCTTATCTTATGGTGATGAACAAATGAATATAACTTAGAATAAGAAATGTCTTCTATCCTCATTATAGATATTATATCTTTAAAAAAAAGACAGTACGAAATGATTGAAACATCAGAAAGTAAACCATTATACCTCCGGTGGAACATCAACAAAATAAAAGACGGCTTAAGAAAAGAAAAGACAGACAACTGAAGGTCATGTTTGGGTCTGTATGTGTGTGTGTATTTATTCCTAATGGACAGCCTACGGTTTGTTGTGTAAGGTTTGTTACATAAGGTTACAAAAGTTAAACCCAGTTTTTATGTCCATTTCTTTCAGTGTCAGACATTTCTCACCTGTGGCCTGGATGGTATATTGCCGCGGTCACGCCATTAAAATAGTGAGTGGAAAAGGTGAAAGTGTGGCTCTCCTGGAAGCCCTGGTTTGTTCCCATGCTGAAACAAGACAAATGAGAAACACACTATTAGCTAAAAAGGGCATATCTGTTGCGTACAAATCATCTATAAGCTGTTCTTCAGTGCTTCAAGCATGAAGTAAATATTTCAGTAAAATAAACATATTTATCCAATTTTAACCTGGGTCAAATGTAATTGGTGAGTGTATTTTATAAAAAATAATAAAATTGCACATTTTCCACAGTGAGCAAACTGATATGAAATATTTCTATTTATTCCCTGAGAGGAAGAAATAAAATAGAAAATGTGCAATAACTTTCACACAGGCCACATTTTAAACCTGACGTTTAACTGCCTAAGCACTGGCCCCATCATTATGAGAGTGCCAGTTTGATTCCTAGAGGAGTCGCAGTCATCCGTGACCAAGTCTCCAGTTCTCCTTGAGTGGGTAGGATGGCCTTTCCTCTCCCTAACACAAACCAGCACAGGCTAAGCTCATGTAACAGAAATGGCAGCCAGCATTCTCCTCCAATCAAGCTAATCTGTTCAATGACATTGCATTAGGAGTTTGAAAAGATACAGTGCTTCTCATGACTAGGAGAATGTATTTCACCCTATCCTTCACCCTCCCAGTGCTGGTGGTAATGTGAAATGTGGGAAGAGTTCTAGCTACTGAGTCTAAATCTAGTTGACATTGGCATAGATCCAAAAGTAAATTCATTCTTTTTTTTTTACTATGCAGACTTTTGTCCTATGTAGGACATCCACAAAACATATAATTTGATCTCCGCTCTCAGACATGTGCATACTTTTGTACATTGTTTTTAATATTTACGAAAAGTCACTGCCCTTAAAACCATAGAAAAGGATAGTTCGAGTTTATTTATATAGCACATCATCATTCACAAAAGGTTATTCAATGGGCTTGACATAAATAGAAAATAAAATAAGATAATGGGAGAGATTACAGTTTTTCTTAGTTGTTTACAAGCAATTACTTGTACTTCAGACACAATGACAACTTGTAACTGATGCACCAACCCCCTGAACCAATTCTGCTAAACCACAAACACACTTCCTGATTAACACTCAAATTGCAGTTGTAATTAACACTTTTTTCAAAACTCTACACACAGTGCTCTGGATTAGGCACGATTTTCATGAAGAAAATCTCTTGTTTTCACAGGAAACACTGTAGTTCAAAACTGTAAAGTCAGTTGCCCTACTTTGCCTACTAACTCATCACATGTGAAAATATCTATCCCACATAATTGCAAAGAAGAATCAGAGCTTTAAAAAAGGGCAACAGGTGAACTCTTCTGTTTTTGAGCAATAGATGCCAACACTGGAAACGGAGGCAGAGCAAGAGGAGAGGAGGAGGATGGGGACAAGAAAGGCTAAGGAACAATTAGATCAAAGCTGCTGTGCTTGGTTGACTGTGGTCAACAATGATATAACTTTGATGGAGGCTGGGCAAAGAGTACAGACAAATTTGAGCAGGTGCACTGTAGCACCCATTATCCAGACTTTCTAAAACAAAAATAGGCAAGAAATCTCGCCTGTGGACTGTTCTGTAGACTATTTCAAGTATTTGGGAAATATATTCCTATTTTGTATTCCTACACAGTCGGCCTATTCACAATATTTTACAGTTTTTACTATTCTAGAAAGAGAGGACGCAGCAATTGTTATTTTTAAATTTAACTGTATTCAGTCAATTCTTCTGTTTGTATATGTAGACCACAGTATCTGCAACTAAGTGGCTTTTGGGATGAACAATGTGTACACTATTTGTGAGGGAAAAATCCAGTAAAATATGTGATCTTGTGTATTTGTGAGTTTTGTATCCAAACAATATTCTGAAATATTATACAATCCCCCTTTGTAGGCCTATGTACTGTCCAGTGTCACACTGAACAAAAAGGCTTTATAATGAAAGGAAAAGGAGTAGTCCTAGTGTTTTATATTAAGCACATCAGTGATCAATTAGTTCTTATAAATGTCTACTCATGTGATGGTTTGTGTGTGTCATTTGAAAACAAAATACCATTTCGAAAAGAAAGTACATTGTTTTGAATGTAAAGTTTCATTTTGCAGGGGAATTGAAGGGTTTTGCCCATTATGTGTGTGTGCGTTTTTTGATTTGTGTGTAGATTTCTCACAATATGAGTCCTGCTTTCAGAAAATTTGTGTAAACAATTGGGAAAAACAAGTTAAAACAGTTAAAGATACATATAAGAAAGCTGAAAGGAATGAAATGAAGTGAACAGTTATAACATTCAAACTGAAGTCTGAATAGACCTTTAAGATGTGGGTTATTCTAGATTTAGGGTCATGCCAATATTAGGAATGTAGCTTCTTTCTAAAGAACAAACGAATGCCATTTTTAAGAATACTGCATTCTATATTAAAGAGAAATGCTCCAAGCTCTGTTAGCTTTATTTTTGACCCATGGCTGATGGATGTAACACTGCTATTAACCATCTGTATATCCCAAAAACTACTGTATTCTACTGCCAAATTCATTAAATGAATGTAAGTTAATCACCATATTTGACAAAGCTGACAAAGTATTGCAAGGTATTTTGTTGCAGCTGCCTGTTCCTTGATGTCAGTTCAGTGCAAAAGAGTGTCAGTTAGCATGTTGTACATCTATTTTAACTCCACAGTGATTTTGTCATTTTGAAACAGTCATTGTTCTTTTACACAAAAGGGAAAAATTAGGTCTGTATCTATGCATTTGTCTACTCGTGGAAAATAGGTTTTCAGTGCTTATTAGGTACATTACTTTCATTATTTCCAGTGTAAAACTAAAGAAGCAAACTTCAGACAGAACTCAGTCTTGGTTGATTAACATATAGGGTAAAAAGAAAACTACATTTAAAGAATGTCTAAATTCAAATTTCACCCAACTAATTCATTAAGGCAGCCCCAATGGAGGCCCACTAATAGCGCACAGACTTCATCAGAGATCTGGCGAGCGTGGGTGTTCAATTTTCCTTCTCTAAAGAGAGCGAAGGACAAAGGCGGTTGAATGTTTGCCTCGACAAAATTGTCAGAGGGGTTTCATATGCCTTAATGTCTTGAGCAAACCATTGCAATATTAGACAAAATGTTTCCAAATGGCTTTGAAAACTGCAAATCACAATAACTCCCACACGCTGCAGTAATGAGGGCTACTGAGAAAAAACAGCTTTCACTCAGGACTTCAAAGTGTCCCATAGAGGACGCAGAAAAGTATCTACATTTTCTCTTTCTCGAAAACAGACTTCTGGCATTTGGCAGACATGAAGACTTTGAAAAGTCAGACACTTGCCGAGTCGAAAGTCACAAATAAATGAATCAATTAATAAATAAATAATCAGAAACTATGCACTCTGAAAATCTGTACAGTAAATGAGTAGACTCAAATAAAGTAGAATCAGCCCACTTACAGCCCACTTCAGTGGAATAGCCAGACATTGTTAACTGACAAATTTTTGTGTTGTCAATAGCACACGGTGCTACATCATCAGACTTTGTGATTATTTATATGAACCTGAAAAGAAAATTTATTTTTTTATAATAAAATACTGAAACAAGCTGATTTTTTTGACTGCCTGTTCTTGAACTACGCATGTGTGCATTTCCAGAATATGACAGACATTTCAGATCCAGAGCAGTTTTGGAAGTTAATGTATTAGTGAAGGGTTATCTGACCTAGGGCTCTTGATTAAAGCAAGAGTGCTTCCCCTAGATTCATTTTCAGGTCAGCTGTTAGACCTCTAAAAACCAGTATCACTGTTCATGTGTGATGTCATCAAACATGTGCACTGCTAGTGTAATATAATCAGGCAGAAATATTTGTAATTAAATTTTAGAACGTAAAGAATATAATAATGTGGAACATACGAATACATCAATTTTGTATACATTCTCTACACATTTTTTAAGGAGCAGTGACCTGCTTATTGCTATTAGGGATGTTTTTCTCTTCAAGCTTCATGTCTTTGTTCAGGGGTACAAAACCAACTGTCAATAATACTACCCTAAACTAATATTTAATTTCACAGAAAAACTTGGATCTATTTCATCCATACCTCCACCATGGCTCGATTCTCCATGACTACAGCTAGATGTTCCTCTTCCAGCAAAATTCTTGAAGATGATCCATTGGATGTAGGATATTTAAGCGTAAGGACCAAATTGTGATTGTTAGACTTGGTCAGAACATCTTCAAAAGGGCAGGTCTTACGGAGGGTTCCCAATATGCAGGACAGTAACCACCAAAATTGTCCAAGGGAGGACAACCAGTGAACCAGCGGCAAGGTCATAGGCGTCCACTGGTGCACATGGAAAGGGAAGACAACCACGTCTGGTGCTAAACAGAGGAAGAGATACTATCGCACATATTGCTGAAAAGGTAATAATACCCATGATAGTAAGGTGCCAGGACCCACAGCGCATAGAAGCTTGCTGTGTATGGGACTGTGTACCTGCAGACCAGTCAGAGCGCCGGCTGCTGCCGAAAGCAGCTACGATGGGACTCCGAACTTCAGAAATGGACCCAGGCTAAATGGGAGAAACTGAAAAAGGGCTGGTCTGCTAAATCACATTTTCTATTCCATTTCTTTACCTTGGGAAGAGAGTGTACCAGAACATACTAATGGAAGAAGGCAAGTTGGCATTGGCAGTGTCATGTACTGAGCACTATTCTGATGGGAAGCCATGGGTCCAGGTGCATCCCTTCAAGGCAACAGTGCTCTCTAATAACAATTGACACATTCAGCATGATAATGTGCCCTGTAACACTGAGAGATCACAAAAGGTTGTAGATGTTGCCTCCAAAACCCCAGATCTCAATCTGATCGAGCAAATGTAGGATGAGCTAGACTAATGCAATTTATGGAGGTTCCACCTTGCAACTTACAGGATCTAAAGGATCTGCTGCTAATACCTTCAGACGTCTTCTGGAGCCCATGTAATGACTGGGAGCTAGGGGGGGTTGTGTCTCATATCGGGGCGGGCCATGTAGTCGAGGTGTGTGCAGCATGAATTTACTCAAATTAGGTACCCTTTTGTGCTGTGAACACTGCTACTTCATGTTAACGTGTACTTGCGTACCACTTATATCAACCCCTGTCTATAATGTTGTTTATCTCTAAGTCACCTGTGAAAGGACACCAGAAGAAACAATGTAGTCAGAGGCTTGACTTCATTTAATTTATACTCTAACTCCACAATTCCGTAATCCAAACAGCATACCGTTACTCTAATCAACTCCTTACTAGCATAACGTAGTCTACCTATTATGCTCACCTGACCAGGTAGCTCTTAAGTTGACCTCCATAAGTGATTACCAGCAGCTCTGCTGACCACTGGGCACTAGCAGTGTACTCCAGAAAGATCAGCCCGGCAGCAGCATAGCTGAAATCACCAGGGAAACTCACCGCCTGAGGGAAGAGAAACCGGAAAAACAATGTTCTTGCAGAAGTTAGAGACAATCAGGATTTTAGGAGCAAAAAAGTTGGAAAGCGAGAGAAAAAGAGAACATTTCTCTGAAGACTCTGCACTGATCATGCCTGACAGGAGGACAGAATGGTAGAGAGTAATGCAGAAATGATGACAGCCCTGTGAATGCGTTCATGAGGACAGGGGTGGTAAAAGATTGACTAGTACTTAAATCTGACAGCTATCTGACAGAGGGAAGACTGGGTGAAACTGAAAGAAATGGAGCAGCAGAAACCTCTCCTTCTTTCTGACTCTCATTCTGATTCAAGTCCACAGAAGAAGTCCACCAGGCCTGTGTGGCTGCAAGCTGGAAGCAGGCAGAAAGTGTGTACCAGCAGTAAAACACTAGCCTGTAAACCTGATGACCACAAAGTTGCAGGTTCAACCCCCTCACCTTCTACCATTGTGTCTCTGAGCAAGACACTTAACCCTCAGCTGCTCCAGAAAGACTGTCCCTGTAACTAATCATTGTAAGAATGACACACAGACACCCAGGCACTGACACACAGGCGAGGAGCAGGACTGAAGAGCTAAAAACAGCCTTAACTAGAAAGAGACTACCTGATCAGTTTCACCAGTAATCTCACAAGCTAAACCGCTGGCTATTAAAGTTCCATGTACATGGGGATACAGCGTCAGAGCCTGACACTAAGCAGACAGAAACCAGGTGGAACATTCACTCTTTCTTTCTATGAGCCTCTTACTTTATACAGGCTAGACTAGTTCACATAACGTGAAAGATGGAGATACATGCTGGACTCAAAAAAGAAAGGACGATGCCAGTTCCAACCCTGCTGCCCTGAGGAAAACGTACAATGTATAATTGTTTATTTATTTTCCAAATTATCTGATGCACACAGCTAATATGTTTTGCCCTTCAGAAAATGCAGTACTAGGTCTTGAAGTTTGTTGTTCCAAAATCCCTGCTCATAGCTTTAAATCATTCAACACCCAAGAGCTGTGCTCTAAAAACAAATCCCTACCGACAACTGGTTCTGAAATTAACTAATTAACAAAAAACTAAACACACAGTCGCTTCAGACCGGCATCGCCGATCAAAGCCAAATTAGCAAACGGAATTGTCAGACAGCTAAAAAGGCTTGTTTGAAAGATGGAAACAATGACGGCACATCTCAAAACAAATCAGAAAATAACTGGGGCTTGAAAGGACATCCTGAGTGATGGAGAAAACGTTCATTGTAATACAACGTGCAAAGGAGTATCGAATCCAAAATGAACAGACAGATTAACAGAGACAAAGAGTGTGTTCACATTACAAATTATTAAGCTGTGAAGTGTGATGACAAACAAAACACATACTATGAGCATTCTCATCATGCTCATATTGCCCGATATCAGATATTTATCCAATCTGTCCAATAAAATTTGATTTAAAATTTTTGCATTCACATAAAAAAAAAAACTTTGCAAGCCTGAGCCCCTTTGAAGTGTGATAACAAATCAATAATAGAGTTCACATTACTCTCACATACTCCCATATCAAATACGTATTTGATCCACAATGAATGAGGCTCTGATCAGATTTTAAAAGACTATGTTCACATTGTTCCAAATCATTAGTTTCTGTTACATATTTAGGCAAGAACACTGATTTGTAACATTTTGATCCTGTCATGTGAACTCACTCAAAGAGAAGAATGTCAATAGAAAGTAGGAAGTAGAGATGTCTCACCGGAGGGATGACGAAAAGCTCACTACCCATTAGGTCGAAGACTCGGATGGTGCCGGTGCTGTCCGCGTATGCAAGCAGGGTGCAGTCATGGCTCCAGGCCACTTTACGCCACTGAGGGGACGGGTCTTTGGGCACTGTAGGAAAAAAAAAACCTTTTATAACCACATCATGAGCTTGATGGCACCAAAGACAACCTGGGAATTAAAGAAGTGGGCATTAAATCAAATACTTTTGTTGATTTTGCTGAATGTGACATTATATACCCAAAAAGCAGTCAGGATTTATCTGTAATAACTCATTTAGTCCAGCTTTAGCAACCTTTGAAAATTGCTTACTCTCCCAACCCCACTGAGCAGTTTTGAAAAGAAAGCCAGGAACAGACATACAAGTGTATCTTGTAAGTGTAACAGGAACATTTTTGTATTGATATAGACAGGCCTAAAAATCATAGGATCAAGTTCTTTACTAAGTTTGGCCTTCGCTTCTTCATTTTTTACACAATGCAATGTGACCCACTTTTAAGTTTATACCACGGCTCCACCACATTTAATCGCCACTGAAGTCCTGTGGCTCGTGCACATTAAACTTACATTGGAATCCCGTGGCTTGAGCACAACAAAGTAAAACATCTGTTTAAAACACTAATATACTAGGGAGCAGAGAAAGCATGTCACATCAGCTGCCTTTATACCGGAGCTCACTGGAAATACAAGCTGATTAGAAGAATGAGCAAACCATTTTCAAATATTTAATTTCACAGTTATCACATGGTCTTAACAATAAAACTGATTTGACATGCCAGCTTAAACAAAGCAGCTAACTGAGCATCAATCAGAGTGAACTCTCCATACTGCACAGCATCAAAAGCCTTCAAAGGGCAGCGCTGCACTGGAAACAGGGAGCCACCTTTCCAACAACCCAATTCAGAGAAGATAAAAGCCCATCAGGAAAGCTTTTCAATTATAGCTCAAGGCCTTACAATCCAGACAATCATGTCCACCATCAAAATGTCGTCTTGCAGCAATGATCACTTTCGTTAGAAAGAATGCACCATCAGAGGCATCTCTGTGAACTCCCACCTCCTGTTGACTACAGAAATGTACATTTCACAACCTGCAAGGTGCATAATTAAGATTACAGGTATCCGTCACTACAAAATGTTCATTAAACGTTTTGTGTAGACTGGATGCTTCATACTGTGGTGTTTTAAAATACCTCACCTGTTTTTCATACAGGAACGGCTCAGTTCAATTATTATTTTCTACTTAGCCCAGATGCAGTCAAACAGCAAAAACAGGCTTATATATTTTTCCTTTAAGTCTACAATCAATACAAAATCTATATAAGCAAGCTTCCTAAGCAGCCCTTCTTGATGATTACAGAATGTCTGCATGAGGAGTGTTCAGATCAGGTCTGGGTGCCTGCAAGGTCAGAAAAGAGCAGAAATTTTGACTGTGCAATAGTGACTGCAAGTCTAATCCTTGCTGACAATGTCAGCCTTGCAGCTCTAGTGAAACGTCTAAAATTCTACCAGTCATATCACACCATGGGATGACATGACACAATAAGTGGGTAGTGATCTCTGTGGGTCTCTGTGGATGCTTCTGGATGAAGCAAGTGTCTTATAAATGAGGCAGGCAGAATGTCAATTTTGTTTCACTGTAGCTTCCTTTTTATGTTATTATCTTTGCTGCAGTACATAGTCAGCCATATAATTTGCCACAGGCAGTTAGTGAGCTCAAATGGCACAATCTGAGAATCTACCAGTCATTCTAAAAATCTGTGCAATTACAAACAGATTTTTAGACAGCTTTTACAAGATGACATTTTACATTCCAGCCCATGTAGTCAAATTGCTAAGAACAGTAAATCTGCCTTTAATAATGAAATCTGTCTTTACCCTTGAGTAAACTTTTTCAGAGAACAGCCGTAACAGCGGAACAACTAAGGTTAAACAAACTGGAGTTGCTCAGAAACAGACAACATTTCACAACAAACTTCTGTGAACACCTTTAGATAAGAGGTTAAAAATATATATACACATTATGTAAAATTAATTATTATTTATTATCACCTCTTGTATTGTGTCCAGGAAATCCATGTGGGTAGTTTGTCATTTTCCTCTTAAGAAATCTTTCCACACACAAAGAACACGCTTAGAATTTTCTCATTTGTAACCTTTTATTAATAAATACATACTTTTTATACCTCAAATTTTATACATCAAAAAGCAAATGGGAACTGATGCTGCACTTACTGAATCTGGAACTCTGATTCATTCTGATTAAAGGCAAATAGAGCGAAAGGCAAACAGTTTTTGTACTTGACAATCACTGTTTCATTTTGTAATATGATTTTGAAAGCATGTTACAGCCTATCCAAGACGAGACTCTTATGTAAAAGAGATTTAAATCCAGATTAGTACCACAGCAATCCAAGTCCAAAACAGAACAAATTTGCTCGCTCTATCTGAGTGAGTTACACGGCCTGCCTTCTCCTGCAATCACTGGCTTTACAAAAGGTGGTTAGCATTCTCCTCCAAGTGTGTTGAACTGTCCAGTGACTTTGTTTCTGGAAGCCCAAAGAAGATTTTTAACTCGTTTATATAAAATTAGCTTTCTCACTGAACTAGCTTGGTGAGCAGTTTGCATTTAAATGATTAGAAGGGTGCCCACAGGTCATTACATGGATTATGAGCATGGTATGCACATTTATTCAAATATCTTCCTGCCATGTAAGAGTGAATTTTCACTTCCTTTCTGTCTTTTATGTAAAGCATTTGAATCTTTCAAAGGCCCTGCATAATGTATTACTGCTTATTTAAGCCTATTTTTTTCTTCTAAGAAAAACTCTCTCTCTCTCTCTCTCGCTCACACACACACACACACACACACACACACACACACACACACACACACACACACACACACACACACACACACAC
>JBBMFX010557741.1:0-16172 GCA_037832545.1 Rhabdalestes septentrionalis
ACACACACACACACACATACACTCAGACCATAAAACCCTACCCCCCAGCCCACGCCTTCGATACTTGACCCCCCCCAGTGTGAGATGGCGGGTCTGTGTGACCAGCGCTGCCATAGCTGCAGGACTGGATGGCTGCTGTTTTATTCTGGACTCAATCCCCCCCCAATCCCCCACCCATGCCCTCACCCCTACCCCCCTTTTTGCAATGTTATGCCTTGATGATTACGTGCTTATGTGCTTGTGCTGAGGTGTTTTTTTCTCTCCTATTAAGGACAGTCTGAGAGGAGTTGTTTTTTTATCTCCTCTGCCCCTTACCTCATGTTGAATGTTTCTTATTTCCTTGCTACCTCTTGACAGACCTGTCTACCCCCCTGTAATGTATTGTCTGTATGGTCGGAGAGGTCCTATTTCGCTGCATGTAAAAGTGTAGTGACATATAAAAGGCTTATCTGTCTATCTACCTATCTAATAATGACTCTTCTCTGTTCATGAAATGTTAATCTACTATCCAGTTTCTCAGGCTCTTCTAATGCAGAAATGTGTTCTAAGTTGGGCTCTAATTCATAAATTACACAATTGTGCAAATGATTACCCATAACTTAATTTTACTGTTCTTTAATATTTATAATTATTTGAGCTTTAGAAATGTGACCATTTCAAACTGATATTTTTACAGTTTTTTTAAAATGCGAAAACATCTGTTTTGTTGCAATTACAGATCTATTCTCTGAACAGATATCAAAACTCAAAACCCACCAGGTAGTCACTCCTCAGTTGGTGCACGGTCGATGGAAGAGGCATGAAAATGGCACAAAACCACCTGGACAGGTGCGTGAACTCTAGGACTGCACAACATACTGAATTGGTACATCCTGTAACATGTAGCACAATAATAATAATAATGTGTATTGCAATTGTAACACACATTTCAAAATTCGATTGGTGAATCAGTGATGTGAGAAGGTTCAAAAAAGCTTACATTTTAGCTAAACAGATTGCTGTTACTGCAAAACACCTACAAAAGGGCATATCAGGTATTGTAATAAGCAATAATGCCACACAGTGGCATTCTTTTTTTTTGATGAAAAAGTTTAATTTACCTTTTTTGCAAAATGCCATAACTTGGCTCAATATAATTTTTAGTCATCAATTTGCATTCTAAGGTTGTTAATTCATCCTTATTATTGAGAATAGCTTCTTGGAACACTGAAAAGTTGTATTAAGCTAAAATACAAGATGAAACCAAAATAATATTTCATTTTACACTAACAGGTTGCATGTAAACAGGGTCCATTATGTTCTTTTATTCATCACATTTCTATCTGCAGAATGTCCATCCTGATTGGATCACCTACTCAGTTGAGATCGACAGTGTTGTCCACTTCCTGCATCTGACCAAAAACGAGTAAAGCAGCTTCTCTTATTTTTCCTGCATTTGTTGCATGGAAACTTTTTATGTTAATGTGTGTTGATCTCTTTGTTTTCTCAGTGAATTTTTATCTCCCGAATTTGCGGTCGTCTCTCATGATGTTCTGAAGAAGTCACTGAGAAGACACACAGGAAAACCTGTAAGTCTTTCCTTGGTCACATGCCTGACCATTTTCCTACTCTCCCAATTAATATTGGTCAGTTGCATAAGCACTCAGAAGTCAAACATGTGGATTAATAGGAATGGGAAATATATGTAGTTTTCACCTTGAAAATTCATATTGTGTTACCAATGATCCACTCAGATCCACTCAGAATCACAAATTGTTCTATCTGTTCCTTCTCAAATAGTTATTTTTGTCCACAACTCTTGTTAACTGTCCTCTTTTTAAAAAGGTGTTTAAAAAGACAAAAATATAATATCTTTTTGCATTGCAAGATTACATTTTTGCTTCATTGCCCTCCCTCTGAATTAAGGCTCTCTAGTGAGTGTGTTGAAGCTCTTGAGCTTCTGACCAATCAAAAATTGTGACTGAATTGAGGAGGATATTGGGAGCCTACAGTTTCCAGGGATCACTATCACATCCCTGTTTACCTGGACTGGTGAAGTGATGAAATGGCAGGCCATAACCCTGTCTGTGTGTGTGTTTATATGTGTGTTCGCATGTGTGTGTGTGTGTGTGATTTCTTATCATATATGTATTATATTTATCTTGTCATACGTATTCAGTATTGTGCCACAGATATCTGATGAAGAGCTCCATTGCACATTTACAAGGGCAGGTTTCAAGCAGGCTGGTCAGCATTCCAGTCATTTCTAATTACATCGGTCATGGGGCTCCACCTTCAGACATGCTCTTGACAGTAAATGTTTACATCTCCTCTGTCACTCTTTCTTTGTCAACATGTCAGTCATCCCTCAATATTGGCTTTGAGCCTAAAAGGGCTGTTTGAGGCCCACTGCAGTTTCTGAATTTGGATGTTTATGGTTTTAAAAAATGATGTCTCATATTAACTTACTCAAACCAAGTTACTTAGATAATTGGAAAAATCTCATTTTCCTTGTCTGTAGACTTTGTGCCACTACAGCGGATATGTTGAGGGTCACCAAGACTCATTGGTTGCTCTAAGCACCTGTGATGGCCTCAGGTATGCATTACATTAAACAATGACACATTGGCTTGCTAGATCAGTTTTTTAGATTGAACTACAATGGCCCCAGTGAAAGGATCTTATTGTGTACGCCAGACAAGGAAATCCTCCTCACATGCAAATCTCACATGATTACCACCTCAGTAGAGTAATAGTGACACTTGTGGAAATAGTACAGAGAAACTATATGTAAAGGAAGAATGAACATAATTTTCCAAATTCCCTGAATGCTCCTAGAGCTTCTTAGCAAAACAGAATTGTTCATAGTGGTGGTGAAAGGAGCCGGATGTCTAAAGATGAATTATGCCAATGAGACATCTTTTTACCAGAGTTTTGAGAAGGTTTTAGCCTAAAATGTTCTTTAATCTAAAATGTAAATTCTTTTCCTGGTGGAGGGATAGATCCGAGTCACAAAAACTCAATATAGTCTGCACCCAAAAATATACCTTGTTTAGGTTTGCCACTCCATATAAACACACAGAAGACACGTGTAAGGTCACTGGTGGATTTGAATAAAAAATAAAATGGCTCTATTTGGGTTGGAGACATGACTGGTTCCATTCACCCTCCACTGGAAACAAATCAGAGTACAAGTATTCAGTATCAGTAATGCTAAACTAAAGTACAGATCCCCTAAAACAGTAAATATAGTAAAAAATACAAGTACTCTTGTTATGTTGTCATTCAATGAAATCCCACATTGTCACTGTTCCTTCAAAAGCTTCTAACTATATTAAATATTTTACTTATTTTACATTTGAAGTGCATATGTACACATCACTATGTCATGATAATCAGCTGTATCTGTTTTTGTTGTACCTCCAGAGGAGTCATTTTCATTGGTAACAAGAGTTATGGCCTCGAGCCTGCTTTGCAGTCCTCCACACACAAGCACCTCCTGTTCCTGCTGGAGGACAGCAGGTCTGAGCCTTTTGTGTGCGGGGTGACCAGTGAAGGGCCTCATGATTCCATCTTGTCCATGACCTCTTTTTTACGGGTGAGTATTTGTCTTTATATATTGCTATATATTTTATTGTTACTTTGCTGGGCGGCTGCTGGCTTGCCCAATCCTACACTTTTTCATATTTGTCAACAGAGAAAACGAAACTTACCTCTGACCAGATATGTGGAGCTGGTGTTGGTGGTGGACAATCAAAGGGTGTGTATCAAGCGCAAACTCGCTTCCTTATCGGTTTCATAACAGGTTTATTGTGTTCATGGCCTTCTTATCTCCCCGTTTGCTTCCACAGTTCAACTATAAGAAGGGGAACACCACGGCAATTAGGGAGGAGATGGTCCAACTGGCCAATCTACTGGACACGGTGAGCAGTCTTTATTATTGCACCATCAGTGGTCAGTTTCTGATAGTAGGCTGTATCTTTTCTTGTCCGCCTTCTTCTGTAGTCTCACAAGACAACCACTGAAGTGGTATTATTTGGGTGGTGGGACATTATCAACAGGCATTCTGATGTATGGCTGAGTTGAGTGTGGTCCACCACACTTAAAAATCCAGCCGAAAGCGCATTTGACCTTTTGTACCTTTGGTCTTTCTAGTACTTTCAGCAGCTGAATGTCCGGATAGTCCTAGTAGGTCTGGAGATGTTTGATACAAAGAACCCGTTTGACGTGGAGGGCAGTGCAGGAGATGTTCTTGGCAGGTTTGTCAGCTGGAGGAAGACAGACCTGGTTCCCCGCATCAGGAACGACATGGCCCAACTCATTGTGTAAGTGAGGAGATACTTTAATTTATACATTTGGCAGATGCATTTACACAGAGTGACTTGCAATACGAGAAAATATTCTGCAAATATCTTTAAAGTATGGAGCAGTACAAGAAGATTAGGAGAGGAGATGTTTCTGAATGTTTCTCCAGGAGATTTTGAATATAGAAAATGATTCTGCTGCTCTGGTCCCCTTAGTCTGCTCCTCCACCAGAAAGGAACCACTGTTGAGTAGATTCTGGACTGCGTTTGCCTTGTGTGTAAGGATGGCAGAGCCAGAAAATAGTCTATGGCCGAGAGGAGTGGGTGACTAGGAGTGTAGCTCTGAATGATGGGATTAATGTAGCTGGGTGCAGACCCAAATTTCACTCTATAGGCAAGAGAATTTGAATACATTTGGGCATCGTTGAAAAATCAAGGGCCAACCTCCATACACTCTTTAGCAGAACTAAGTTTAAAATGATATCCCTGTCATCTCACATCAATTTTTCTGTTTTTTACAGGGGTCGGACACAAGGGTACAGTGGAGGCATCTTAGGCATGGCCTTTGTGGGAAGTGTCTGCTCCGTGAACACTGGTGGAGGAATCAGTGTGGTAAAACTTTGTCTTATTCATTCTTTGAAGTGTGTAGTCTGGTCAGTAAACCACTGACCAAACACAAAACACAGTTGTTGAAGAATCATAAGCATATTCCTAAGCATTAAAGAATTTTCTTATGTTTTTTCCTCTGAATAGTGTTTGCGTGCTATTGCATATTAACTTGCTTTTTTAAAGTAGGTCAGCATAGAAAAGAATCTGTATTGTTAAATTTGGAATCCTCTGTATTGTTAAAGCTCAGATATTTAGATGAATGATCTTACTTTGTTCCATGGCTCAGCATTACACATAATTGTATTCAAATTCATTAGATAGAACAGGTCAGTCTTCCCCTTTTTATTCGTATGTTATGACTGCTTGTCAATGGTGACCTAATTCATAAGCATTAGAAACCTTTTTAAACCATTATATTGCCTAAGCATTGGTCGTGTCTTTTGGGGGTTGGTGGGTGCATTCCTTAGTGAAGCCGCAATTTAAAAATTAATTAAATGCAAGTAAATGTGGTTTTCTGCGATATTGGCCCCTTAAAGTTCCGTATTTTATAAGTTTGCTTGTTGTGTTCAAATGAGAATGGTATAGAGCAGTATAGAGCTTTACAGAGTTGGGGACCGGAGTCACAGTTATGTCACACAAAGGCTTGTGACTTTACTTTAGACTTGCCCTCAATGACTTTACTCAGACTTGGGTGTTGTGACTCTTAAATCATAACTCGTGAACGATGTTTATTTCATGGAATTATGCATTTATATCTCGCATTTCCAATGACCCTTTGGTTGCCATAATCCAGAGTTAATTATCCAGAGTCCCACTACTTTACTGCGAAGTGAACAGTTTTAGGCTAATAAATCCGGATCGCTGGGTGGGGGGGATTATGTTAAACAAGAGGTTGTTGGAAAGGTGTCACCAAGCCCTATCAAACGTGAAATGTGAAGTCTCACATTTACAGTGCGAGATATATTTATCATTTAAAGAAAATCCCCCATGTTGGTGAAGGAATATCACAGCATGCAGTCCAGGTCCCTTCTAAGTAACAGCCTATTGTAATCACGGGATGTGGCCAATTAGCTGATCCTCTAAACATTTAGAGTTCAAACATTCCAATTTTAGAAAATTTTGTAAAATTGCAACATTTTAGAGCACAACGTTTTTTTTAAACACATTTAGTTCTAAATGTGTAAAAATTGTGCTCAATGATGAAAAAAATGACACCTATAAATTTTTTAAGTTGTTTACAAATGGACTTGAACTTGGGACTAAAGAATTAAGACTTGACTTGACATTGCCACTCAAAGTCTTGAGACTTGACTTGGACTCGAGTCTCTGGTGCATGAAAACACTTTGTTCTCTTTGCAGTATGGCAACAATGCTTTGCAGTACTTCTCCACAGTGCTGGCTCACGAGATGGGTCACAATCTGGGCATGAACCACGACAACTCGCGCTGCACATGCAACGGCGGTAGCTGCATCATGTCTGCCTCTGCCAGGTCAGTAGCTCTGATGACTGATTAAAACAGGGGTATCAAATTCCGGTCCTAGATTGCCGGTGTCCAGCACAGTTTGATGGTTCTCCACAAACACATTTACTCAACCTGACAATTACTGGCAAGGTGAACATTTCTGAGCAGGGAAAAATTAGGAAAACGTCCTGGACCACGGCCAAACCAGACTGGAGTTCAACAGTTAAAATAACACTACCACTATGCAATTTTGTACTTATACTTATTTTACTGGTGAATTTGCATCTGAGAACTCCTCTTGCAGCTTCCCAAATATCTGAATCAATGGGTGTGCTTGTATACTACAGGTTTTTGATTGAATGCACCAAATAGACCAAAAATGTTTTGAATCACTTATAATAAAAATGAAGCTGAACAAAATAAAAATGCTTACTGGTAACAAATAATAAAAAAAATGCATTGTAAAAAAAACAATGTAACTGTCATTTAACCAGCTCTTATTATTTTCTTTCATTTTACAAGCAAAAACTGAATTGTTGTTGTTGTTGTTGTTGTTGTTGTTTGTTTTTTTATTGCTTGATTCTTCTAATTATGTTTGTGGTTAAACTGAAACATTATAATTCTAATAATAATAATAAATTCATTATTACAAGTGAGTGTGTGTGTGTGCAGTGGGTCCGCTCTCTTCAGCGAGTGCAGCGGGAGTGATTTTGAGCAGCTGATCCAGCGTGGAGGAGGTGTGTGTCTGAGAAATCAGCCCTCTCAGGATAACATCATCACTGTGCCCCGCTGTGGAAACGGTGTACAGGAGCAAGGGGAGGAATGTGACTGTGGATCACCAGAGGTAAGATACACACACACACACACACATGCTCACACACACAGGTTTACCCTTACTCTACAGTTCAACATTTTTGGGAACACTATGGGATGTACAAACCTGAATCAGTCCATTCTTAGTGAATCATTAAGTGATCAATCAATTTTCCAGTTCAGAATTATCTTTAAAATAAAATGACGATGACCGTGTATCATCAGGGTTTTAATTACAGGAAAGAGGACTTAGAAATGTAAAGAGCACTGAACTAGTTGAAGATTAACTAAAAACAAAATGAAACTAAAGATTAACAGGGCTGAACAGAAATACACAGAGAACAATAACTGAGTAATGCAGAATCCAGAATAAAACAAAGCAATTCTAAAACCATTCTAAAAAAACAAAAATCAGGTATACGGGAAAAGCAGCTGAAAAAGTTATGGTAACAGCTGAACAGGTGAAAATACACGGGAGGATGCAGGACTATAGAGTTACAGACAAAATTTTTAAAAAAAAAGCAACATAAACAGGGCAACAGACGGGTGAATAAAGTAAACTAAAGTGGCCCCTAATACTCATCCAGGAACACACTATGCCACACAGTGTGAGCATTGTGAAATTATTTCTCTGCCTTTAACCCATTTGCCAAGTGAAGCAATTGGCTACCACCAGTGAGGGACACTCAGGGAGTGTGGGGACGATACCTATACTCAACACTAGCAGTTGGGATTTGAACCTACAATTTTCTGATTGCAGGGGCAACACCCTTTCCAACGACCCTTCATTTCTCATAATGTGTTATTCACCAAAAAATGTGCACCTCGCCCCAGTGTCCCATTACTTTTGTCTGGGATGAACCGGATTGCTGGGGGGCTATTATGATAAACGAGGGGTCTTTGGAAAGATAAGATAAGATAAACCTTTAAAAAGATGCAACCGAGGTTGTTGGAAACACCCTTCCACTATCAACCTAAATGTTACCTAAAGCTGACAAATGGAAAAATACAAGGAGAATGTTACAGACTGGATGAGCAACACTATAAATACACAGTAAATACAATAAGCGAAGGGTCTATTGAAAATTGCCTGAGAAAGTTGTTTTGTCCATTGATTGAATGACAAAAAACTAAACTGAATCTTGCATTCCAAAACAAATGCCAACTTTAAAAATGTAGAGTAGATTCAAATGAACTAGACACTAAAAAGTATTTTCAGATGTTTTATCAATATGTTTAGAGTATAAAGAAGTTGATTACTACTTGCCTCAGGATTTGATCAAAATTCAAATTCAAACTTCAAATTATTCCAGATTCATTTTTCAATTCTGGATATATTTGATAAACTATTGCTAGTTTGAATAGATGCTGAACCATTATATTCAGGTTGTTGGTCTAAAATGATCAAGAAGGTATTATTTTCAGAAGGTTAGTGCCAGATATATTTTAGTTTTTTTTCTAGATGATATCGAGATATTTTCTTCAAATTGTTAGTTTCAGATTCTCTTCAGTCAGATTTTTAATATAGGTTTTTGAGCTAAATTATAAGGCATATAAACTGTGACTATTGGCCTAGGGCTTTTAAAGACTTTTAGCTTAGTGAGTATAAACCTAGTTGTGAGTGTATTTCTGATTTAGGGTGTGTGTTTGGTTACAGACCTGTACAAATAAATGCTGTGACGCAGCTGCATGTAAACTCACAAGGGGCTCAACCTGTGCTCATGGAGCCTGCTGCAAAGACTGTCAGGTAAAACACACACACACACACACACACACACACACACACACATTCATCTGTTCAGAGAGCATCACCTTTCCTTATGCACTGTCTGAAGTAAAGAAGCCCCTTGTAGTCAAATGTGAACACACCACAGCATACATTTTGAACAGTGAGAAATTCTCTCTCAACATTTACCCATTCACCAAGTGAAGAAGTGGGCTGCCACCAACACTGGGGTGCCCGGGGGGCTTTGTGTGTGGGAACAGTATCTTGCTCAGTGATGTCACCAACAGTGCTGGGTTTCGAACACACAACTTTCTGATTGCTGGGGCAGCATCTTAACCACTAGGCCACTTGTCTTGAAACTGAAGTGTTTTCTTGCACTATAAATCACTTTGTGTAATAAACTTTGTCAAATGAATGAATGTAATGTAAAGAATCTAGGAGAACAAAAGGCTGGAAACCTGTAGTGGATGGCCTTTTGAACAGATCTCCATATTTCTCCCTAGCTCTCTGTGTCTGGGACACCCTGCAGAGAGTCTGTGAATGAGTGTGACCTGCCTGAGTTCTGCACTGGGCAGTCTGGCTTCTGCCCTCCGGACACCTACATTATGGACAGCGTTCCCTGTGGGGGCAACACCGCCTACTGCTTTGAGGGCCGCTGCCAGACGCTGGACTACCAGTGCCAGCAGCTTTTTGGCTCAAGTACGTCTCTTGAGCTGTCTTGTCACAATTTTTATAGTTGTCAATAGAATATGCATGTCCAGGCCCAGGCCTGGTGGCTACTCTTTTCTGGCTTACACTGGAAGATACTTTTGACAAGTTTGGTGGTATAATTTACCAGTATGACTCCAACCCCATGTCCGTATCTAACTTAGGGTCATCCTGACCCCCTGCAGAATCTGGTCTGCACATTACCTTCCACCACATCAAGGTCTGCTTTGTAGCTGCCATTTATCTGGTATTACTGTAGCTATCCCACAATCTGAAAGGCTCACTTGAGCAAAGTACTGCGATACCAGACCGAATATGTGTGCTTGTTCAGCTGTTCATTTCCTTTTTTTCGTTCCATTTTGTTGTTCTATAGAGGCAACGAAAGCAGATAATAAATGCTTCAGCTACGTGAACACACAGGGCACCAGGTTCGGGAACTGTGGATATTCAGGCTCACTTCTGGTCCCGTGCTCGGTGGCGTAAGTTCTATTGTACTTACATGCATTGTATTTAAGTGCAACAAACACTTTTAATGAACAAATTAGGGACAATGAAAATATGAACGCTTACCCCAGATTTACTTATCAACCAAAAGACCAAATCATGTTTTTAGTTTGGAACAGATGCTAATGCTAATGTAATCTAGAATTGTTTCTGTAAATAGATCCAAAATTGTTTTCTCAATATGGGTTGAGCCATTTATTAGGATGGAGCAGACCTGTGGATGTGGTTTAGGACTCTGGATGACCTACTTTGAGCTGTGAAACTGAACTAGCCACCTCAAGAGTAGCAGTGCTGAATCAGCTGCTTTTAGTGGCAAATTTGGCCATTTTATAGCCCACAGTAAGTTATATTGCGCCCTAAACCACACTCACCTTAATGAAGAGGTTAAAGTTTAAGTGGGCTCAGAGATTTTTGTGATGATGAAGATTTTTTTGTTAACTTGTGATGTCGGTTAGTGTAGTTCCACTTCTAAACTGAAGAGGCAATATTTGGGCTGCAAACATGTCTTGGCTGATCAACCACATCCGATCTTTCCCTTTCTTTGCAACTAGAGAGGAACAAAGCAGTGGGAAAGAGTGCAGGGCGATTCAGCCGCCCAAACATCTGTAGGTTCTTTGATCTCAGTGGGACTTTTTAAAATTGCATTTAAATTCTCTCTCCAGAAACTCTATGTGTGGGAAGATCCAGTGCACAAACTTTGATTCCAACTACCCACCGGCCGGCGCGGTCATCAGCGTTGAGAACATAGAAGGAGGGAGCATCTCTTGCAGGAATGCCGACTTCAACCTGGGCACAGATGTCCTGGACCCGGCCTACGTCAAAACGGGCACCATCTGTGCTTCTGAGAAAGTAAGTGTGATGTATTAAAAAGTGCGGTTTCTTATGTTTTATCTTTTATAGGGGCAAGTATTGAACTGAAGAGCTATGCCTTAGTTTAAGAACTACTGACAATATTTCTCTTAATTTCCAAATAAAAATATTGTTCTTTAAAGTAAAAATTTAAAGGAAATGACAATATTTCAGAATAAGAGAAATGATACACTGTTTACAGAACCTGAACAAGAGAGCTGTACATATACTTGTGTGTGTGTTTGTGTAAATTATAAAATATATTTAATATGGTATGATGGATATTGATGTTGATGGACACTTTTGACCTTCAGGTGTGCATGAACTTCGAGTGTGTGAATTCATCTGTTTTGACGCAGACACGAAACTGTGATGCCGTGTCCGACTGCCATGGTAACGGGGTGTGTGTCACAGCATCTACTTTAAGCAAACACTGTTCATCAGGCAAGACAGCAGTTTTACCAAATTGGTCAGTTTCAGTTTACTTGGGCAGGAAAATATGGTGCCAAATGGCCAAAATTTGGGCCTGTTTGTCTTAACTGGATTGAGATTTTGTGAATTTTAGAGCACAAATGATTTCCAAAATACAGGAGTGAGCTACACAGAAATTTGTTTTTTTTTACCTAATTATTAAATAAAAAATTGATTACAATATTCTCAGATATGTGACCTGGAATCCAAATAATGTTTTGCTTCTTTGCAACATTAACAATAAACAACATTTTTTAAAAGTAAGACAGTCACAGCCCATGTTCCCTGTAGTTTATTTTTTAGGTTGATTTAAATGCAATATTAACTGGTTTTACAGTAATAATACTAACCTTTTTTGATATGTGTCCTTTTTTATTGGTTTTTCATGCATTTTAGAGCACTATGTAATTATTTGGGGGGTTGGAAACCATAGCACACGTGCACTATAGAATCCATATACTGGCTTCATAGCAATCTCAAATAAACTAGTTAATGGGGTTTCTGACATAATTTACAGTTAAATATTAACAGGGATTGTTATGTATTTTGTTGTTTACAAAATGAAAGAAAAAAAGATTATGCTAATTTACAAATTAAAATGATTTAAGGAAATCACAAAACATCAAAATGAGAGAAACGATGCAGTGTTTACAGGACTTAATTCATAGATATTTAATCTTTTGTTCTCTCAAACAAAATGGCAATACTGACCTTTGATCTCTAATCAGTCCCTCACAAAGCAGAATGAGGTGCTCGTGTAGGAATTTAACAGACACTGGCTTGGAATGGTTGTTATAATAATAGAGAAGCTGATTCAAAAAATTATATTTTTTCTATTACTGTTCTCTTACTCCAGCCCATATTTCCTACACCTGATCAAACTCATTAGGGACTTCTGAAGGCAATCATTTGATGCATGGTAGAAAACACTGGTATTAGGGTAAAGGTTAGTTTTGGGGTTAGGGTCAGGTTTAGAGTTGGTAATCCGTGCTTTCAGCATTAGTAGTCAGACCAATAGATCACAAAGAGAGAAGCTGACACGTAACTAAACTGCCAGTTCCAGCACGGATGACAGGGGCTTGCTGTGTAAGACAAGGGTATTTCTGAATAATTTACCTGTGTTGCCTTGCAGGTATGTAACGACAAGGGCCACTGCCACTGCAACAACGGCTGGGGCCCCCCAAACTGCAATAAAGGAGGAAGGGGAGGCAGTGTAGACAGTGGACCTGCTGAAATTGGTACACAAACTTCCAATCACACACACAAATGTTATTGCAAAAGCAAAGTTTGATGTGAGATTACCAAGTACCAAATCTCCAGACTGATTTTTGTTCATACTGAGTAGTCTTACATTTTTTCACTGCATCTCTGTCCCGCCAATATTTCTTTTATATTCCCTCACCAGACTACTCCTTGAGGAACGGCCTACTGATCTTCTTCCTGTTGGTGGTGCCCATTCTGGTGGTGCTGGTCATTGCTATCCTCTATGTGTTCCGAAGGGAAACACTGATTAGGTGCCTAAAGGGCCCTCGATCCAAACGACGCAGGTAAAGCACAGTTTTCAGCTGAAGATTTGGAACATCATGCTCTTGAGGAGATTTAGCTTTTGCTTCCTGTCAGTAGTTTGCACCCACATGTCTGAAAGTTGCTTTGGGACAGTGTCTGGTGAAAAACATGCTGTCGAAACAAATCCGAATGCAGTTGAAAAGTGACGGTTACAGTTTAAACATTGGTTTTGTCATACTCTACAGGACAAATAATGCGGCGGGTGCACAGAAAAGCGGGCAGCCAAACAACGGCGCACAAAGAACCACGTCGCCTCCTCCAGCCCAGCTTCCTCCCACTAACCCACAGGTATCATTCGTTTTCAAGGTTTTGTCTAAAAATCTTCAGTGGGAACTTTAAGGCGCTATTTGTGCTGGTACTGACTTGAGCTCACATAGAAATAGACACTGGTACTTATTACACAAAGGGAAGCAACGTTTTATCATAAGTGTAAACTTGCCACAGCATAAGACTAGACATTAATCAGTGTCAGAGGGACAGGACTAGGTAAAGAGCTAAAATACCCTTTAGCAAGCTTCATTTCATCCACCTGTAAAACCACAAAATTAGTAAACCCCAAAAGGGAAAGGTAATAAAGCTGTTGTGGCTGGATGTAATTCCAACTTTTGGGTGGTTTAACAGTCAGTGAAAAAGAAACATAAGGAGATTGTGGTTTAGAGACAGCTAAAATTAGCATTGCTACTGGTTGAATTTAGATTCAAACTGTATACGGAATGTCTCCAAATGAATCATGGGATTTGGCTTGCTAAATTTTGCAGCAAAAACCAAGCATAACTGGGCTTTAAGGGCTGTACTTTTAGCATGTAATGGTTGAAGTTAAATGCCCCCTCCTCATAATTCAGCAAATGCCCACTGTCTTATACCGTTGACAAATGCTGGAATTCTCCTTTAAGGTCCACACACAGCAGCTGGGACTGTATGTCTTGACCTGTTTTGGATAGAAGCATTGGTTGTGATTTGGTATCTATTGCAGTCAGTGTAATTATCCTATAAAAGCACCCTGATATTTGTGGTGATGGTAGATTTTTCTTTGCAGCCGTTCCGACCAACGAGACCCCCACCACCTGACTCAGCTCCTGCAGCTCAAAACAAGTAAATGTTTGCCACCTCTGGTCCATTTAATTTTTCCTCTGGCTTGCAAAGAAAAGCACATTTTCATCTTTTTTTCCCCTTTTATTCACTAACAGCTATGGTGCTAACAGTTGGGATCATGCTGACGTCCAGCTGCAAGTTACCACCAATCAACCGCCAAGGCAAGGACCTGGAGTTCCGAGACCAATCCCACCAAAGCAGATTGTGACCTGATTGAATTTGTGAAGGGATGTTTTTTTTACACACTTGAGGCTGCTTTACATTTTCCCGCTGTGAAAAGACATGTGGTTCACTTTTATAACATATATTTTGTATTTTTTGGGAGCAAGCACAAATGACTGGTGTTCATTTACACAGTTACCAATATCTTACCAGTCACATAACTATTTCAGTACCTGAAGTATACATCTCATCTTGTTTTACACCTTGCTCCTTGCTTTAGGGCAGTTTGCACATTTGACCACATTGTTATTATTTTAAATAGTGTACAATGACATAAGTGCACTTATACCAATTAATTCTTATTTTGAACATACCTGAACTATTTGTGAAGGTTTAAAAACACACACTTGATGATCAATAAATGTACAATTTTCTTTGTTTTTATTTAAAAATAAATATTTAAACTCTTCTGGAATGCATCTTTTTAAAAATATTTTTGGTGTATTTTACTGTATTTTCTTTGTTAGTTAGCCATCACGAATACCATATTAGAAAATTCATCAGTGATGGGTTTTGCCTATAAAAAGCCGTATTCTGCAATCTGAAGATTCTTGCCAAAAGGGGGCTATTACCACTTCTGTGAGCATCTCTGAAAGGGAGGAAAATATGACCAGCAGGATCTTACTAATGAAATGCATGATTGTGGTGACAAATTACATATAGCTAAATGTTAGTTGTTGTTTTTTTTTTATGGAGTAAATGCTTACGCACTAATGGACTTATATTCTTTTAATTTACTGAAGGAGACCATGCAAAGAAAGTGTCACTCAAACGTCTCTTACTTTCTTTAGGATGTGATATCACTTTATTAGTCTGAGAAGTGGGAAGTTTGGTTTATAACCGTAGCCAAGTGGGCAGTACATAACAGAAAGTAGAAGAAGCCTAATCAATAGAAAAAGCAGTACAACACAACAGTACACCATACAAATCTTACAATTATGGGTTGGTGTGAATGTACATTACCAATCATCTACATTATAGATTAATATTGCAAAACAAAATGATGAAGGAAACACATGGAAAGTTTTTTACTCAGTTAATTGGTTCTTGCCATAATGTGCAGTAGAACACATTAAGAAGGCAAGAAATTCCCCTGATGAACTCTTGGCCAAGGACACCTGTCTGATTGAAAATACTAGTGTGCATAGCTGTCAGCAATAGGTGATGTTTTCAAGATATGGAGTCAGTAATAAAAACATAGGAATAAACATTTTTGAAATAACACTTATTTAATTGAAGGTGGAGAAAGAAGATGGTAGCAGCAGCAGGTTATGATAGAAACTAGCCACATAGATTAAGTGGCTTATTTAATAAAACAAAAAGCTCAAGTTCGTGTGAGCTTTGTCCTTGGTGGCTCGCTTTTTTTTTTTACTTCAGGTTATAGAGACCTCTATCTACCTACCAGAGATATCACATTTGAATTTGGCTGTTTTAATATTAAATAATTTTTTTTTAACTTGCAGTTGGAAGTGACTGGGTGCACCTCGGAGTTTTGCTTCTCGGAAGGTCCGTGGTGGACAAAAGTAATGGGACAAAGTGATTTTAGCGGCATTTGGCTATACAAGGATTGGTGCTCGCTCCGCGGATCTATGCTGCTCGTAATGTTTTTTGACTGCCTCAGTATCACTGACACCAGGTTCATTTGCACTTACTGAAACCTTGAATGGGAGGAGGACGTAATTTGGGCCTTAAATCGAAGGACTACATGTCTGCTAACTAGTGATAGGGAATACACACGCTATATTACATGATATTTGTAACTACAGATATTGTATTTTATATTTTGTTAAGTACATACAGAATATTACATGCATGACAAAATGTGTTAATAACAGGAATAGCCCACCGCACAGCATGAAATAACAA
>JBBMFX010557751.1:0-16171 GCA_037832545.1 Rhabdalestes septentrionalis
TATATATAAACAAAACACACACAAACAATAGCCCAGAAAAACCCACACGCATTCACACAAAAAATACACACAAGAGCCCAACAAATATACACACAAACAAAACACAAAACCCCCAAAACACTCAACTAACATAAAAAAGAAACAAACTCACATGCTCACAAAACAAAATACACAGACACATTCAAGCATAACATGCACACAGACTTTACACACACTAATACACACATAAACAAAACACACCCAGACAAAACACCCACAAACATATACACACACACACTAATATACACACAAATGAAAACACTCCCAGACAAAACACCCACAAACATATATACACACACAAACAAAACACACACACACTAATATACACACAAACAAAACTCTCCCAGACAAAACACCCACGCATATATATACATGCACACACACAAACAAAACACTCCACACACTAATACACACTGACAAACTAAACCTGCCCAAACAAAAGACCCACAATCATATTCACACAATAAAACACCAACAAATCTACACACACAAACGACACCCATAAACATGTACAACCACAAACAAAACACACACTCCACACACCCAGCCAAATGTACATGCATAAAAACACACAAATATATATTGTACATATTATTACAAAATCTCAAAAAAATACAAACCCACAAAAAAGAACAGAAACGCAAAAAAAAACACAAACAGAAAAACTCATTACATACACACTCACACAAACACAAAAGCGTGAACAAAAATAAAAAAATAAGAAAAAACTAAAAAACAAAAAGGAAATATGAACAACACTCATACAAACACCCACACACACATAAAGACAAACACCGACACAAATATACACACAGAAAAAAAAATTGCAATAAGACAAAAGTAAAAATACAAAACACAAACACACACAAGTAAAACACACAAAAAACCTTACACACACAACACTCCAAACTAATTAATTACACTTACATCATGCACAAACACCAAGATCCACACAAATATACATTCCAAAAACACAAGAGACCATTTTTAAAAATCTAAAAAAATGTATACAGAACTCACTCCCACAAACAAAGCACACAAACAAAAAAACACATAAATAAGAGAAAATACACAAAACAAGAAAACACACACAAGTACACTAACCAATATTTATATTTGAGTGTGTTTAGTTGAGTCTGTGTGAGTATTTAGTTTTTTTTTACCCTCTAGGCATCCTTTGGCCATTTTTGGCCTCTTCACAATTTTTTTGTTTACCATTTTAGCTGGGTTAATGCAAATGGAATGAAACTTCCCAAGGGTCTGGAGTTATTTTAGATCTTTAAATTCTACCAGAATGTGTAATTTATCCATTTTTGGCCAAGTCAGCAATTTTATATAATATTCTTAGTATCCAATAGGAGAGTATGATACTTACTGCACTCCAAAGGAGCAAATGAATGACACAATTTTGACATAGGTGTTACCTCAAGGATGACAGTTAATGGTTTGTGTGAAAAAAATTGCAGCACATATATATATAAAAATTGCAAGATAGAGTGAAATAAATTGATTATACCTCCAAGGTACAATAAATTCCTTTTGTCAGGTTATTGAGCTTTGAGTTTCCCAGGCAAACCTAGCTTTGATGCACATGCAGAAAGCACCTATGGCTTTGTACTTTTCAAAAACAAAATGCAAAACCCAAATATCTACTTTCCAAAGAAAGAAATCACAGGGCATCCACAATAAACTCTGGCATTGTTTGTACTCCTATCCTCTTGTTGCTTTGAGCTGTACATGACAAAAGAATTTCCCTCAGGATAAATAAAGTTCTTTCTTATCTTATCTTATCTTAAATCTGTCCTGGAGTTTATACAGGTGCAGTCAGTGCCTAAAATTCTTAATTTGAATGAATTTTTGCTTTTCATGACAAGGACATATGCTAATTTAAGAAATCACATTGGTGAAAGTTGAAAAATATTGTAATATATATTAATTTTATAACATTTTGGGAATGCAAGCAGGAGGTGGCCATTTTTGCCCACTAAGACAATGAGTGTGAGTTTTTTTATGTTTTTTCTGTCACTGCATAAAAAATAACAAAGCAAAAAGTTACTGATACTGCAAATTATTGATATACCTTTAGCTGAAATGATGCTTAAAAAATAAATCAGGTTGCATGTATTACTTGGTTAAAAAATGCTTTTCTCCCTTCATAAACATTAGGATTAGGTGATCTAACTGACATTTAAAGGGTTAAAATTCTTAATTTAAATGAATTTTTGCTTCTCATGACAAGTTGTTGAAAGCTGAAAAATATTTGAATATACATTAATTGTATAACATTTGCTTGCCCTGCAAAAAATAAACAATGCATAATAATCAGTGTTGTTGTTTATCAGTCACATATCTCTATATATCACATATCTGTACTATTAGTAACACAAGAAAATCCAGTAGCATTGAGAATATAGAAAATTTACATTTTTGAAATGTTTTATAACAAGTGCATAGTGCAAACAAACTGGTATTTGAAGGATTAAAAAATTAAAAAGAATGGAAATTTTATACTTATGACTGATGTTAATTAAACACTTTATGCACTAAAAATAGCAAAAAAGCATAAACATAATAAAAATGACATACTTAATCTGTTGGTGGCCATTTTTGGCCACGAGGATGCATAGAGGGTAGCAAAAACGAGGAGGGTCAAAGGGTTAAATTTTATGTGTTTTGTTTGTTTGTGTATATTTGTGTGGGTGTTCGAGTGTTTGTATGCATATATTTGTATGTGTGTCTGTTTTGTTTGTGCGTACATTTGAGTGTGTTTTAAATGTTTTGTTTTTGTATTTGATTAATATGGTTTTCTAATGTGTGTGTGTTTTTGTGTGTGTGTTGGTGAGTCTGTCCGTGTGTTTTGTTTGTTTGTGTGTGAATGTTTTTAGATTTTTGTGTATTTGTTATTTGTCTTTATTATTTGTGTGTGTGCTTTGTTTGTGTGTTGGTCTGTACATCTTGTTTAGTGTATTTGTGTTGTTTTTCTTGAGTTTTTTGTTATTTGGGTTTTCTGTGTATATGTGTTTTTGTGTATGTTTAGTTTTAGATTTTTGTGGGGGTTTTGTTTGTGTGTATATTTTTGTGTGGGTGTTTGAGGTTTGCTTATTTGGACATACATACAAACAATATTGTTTGTGTTTTGTTTGTGTTTGTTTATTTTTGTGGGTGTTCGAGTGCTTGTTTGTATGTATATATTTGTGTTAGTGTTTGTGTGTGTGTTTTTTGTGCATGCATGTGTGTGTTTGTTTGAGTGTGTTTGAAATTTTTTATGTAGTTTTTTCTTATTTGTGTGTTTTGTTTTTCAAATATGTGTGTGTATCTATATGTGTTTTGGTGAGTCTGTGTGCATTTTGTTTGTGTGTGTGTGGGCATGTTTGTTAGATTTTTGTGTATTTTCTTTGTTGTGTATGCACTTTTTTGTGTGTCTGTTTTGTTTTAGTTTTCAGCATTTTCGTTTTTTCTTATTTGTTTATTTAGGTTCTGCATATATTTGATTTGTTGTTTGTCTTTGTCTTTGTGTAAGTGTATTTTGTATGTTTAGTTTTAGATTTTTGTGTTTTTTTGGAATTAGTTTTTTTAAAGCTTTTCTATTTGTGGGTTTTGTTTGTGTGTATACATACAAACAAACAAAGCACATAATTACACACTCAGAAAAACACAAACAAAACACAAAAAATAAATGTGTGTGTGTATTTTTTTATTTATGTATTTTATTTGTGCATATATTTGAGCATGTGTAATAACAAAATAACAAAAAACAACAAAAAACACACACATACTCAACAATATACCTCATCTACACACACAAATGTACACACACAAAACAATACCAAAAAGTTAAAAATCACAAAAAAACTGCAAATACACATGCAAATAACAAAAACTAAAAAACCCCACACAAAAGTAAATACACAAACAAAACAAACGAACACCCACACACATGCACACACACACACACACACACACACACACACACACACACACACACAACTTAAAAACACACACATGTACATGCAAACTAAAGAAAACATGCACAAAAACTGCAGATACAAATATGAAATGAGTAAATAGAAATCCCTAAATATGTAATCCCTGAATATGTACAACACATTAAATTAATAAAGTAAAGAGATTTGTTATAAATACATAAATAAGTAAATCAAAAAAATATATTCTCAGACTCAAAAGTTTTTTATAACTGATTTTGTTGGTGCCATTTAAATGAAATGTTTTAGATAAGCTGTAGCAGTTGGACCACTTGTTGAATGTAATTCTGATTTTGACTATTTGTTAGAATTAAAAGAAAATTCTTGATTAAGACTTGTGAATGTACTCAAAAAGCACAGACTGTTATGGTTTACATTCAATCGGATGTTGGACATTAATATGTGATATTTGTAAACATAAATATAAAGGTTTTAAACTATTTTACTTTATTATTTATTATATTTTTTATTTATAAATATTTTATTCATCTATCAATTTTATTATTTACATTAAAACATAGGTATTCAGGTATATTACATGTATTACTACTACTACTACTACTTTAAGTATTATAATTAAAATTATAATTAAAAATTTAAATTAAAAATGAATAATTCTAATGTAATATTATGTCAAGCCCATGGCCAGAGGCCGCTAGAAGCTTCTCTTTCTGTTTAGTTTTGGGGGAGAATTGTTTTGATGGGTGCACTCTGGCCAGGTAGTTTAGTTCAAGTGATTCTATGTTCTGTTTTGTTCTGGTTTAGTTTGTTATTTAAGGTTCTTTGTTTTGTGGGAGTGGTGGCAGTCCACAAGCTCACTTACCCTTGGGTCTAGTTGGGCTTTCTGTTGGTGTGCCAGTGTGGTCTTTTGGTTGTGTGTAGACAGAGAGGGTTTTGTTTTTCTTGAGCTTTGAGGATAGGAATTTTCTGGAAGTTGCTTTACATTCGATTTGTGAACAATATGTTAGAGAATGAACTGATGTGTTGATTGAAATCAACATTTCAAAGAAATGTGACTAATTTGATGGTGACTTTCATGACTTTTGGCTTTATAAATAATTAAAGTACTTTAGCAATATCAATTATAATTGTGTGATTAACTGAACATATCTGTTAGTTTTTGCACTATTTGCAGTAATTGTTATCATGTTTACAATGATTCGTTTTTCCTTTTGATTCAACAGGAGCTATTTGTAGCTGTAATTGGGCCAGTAACAATAACACATTTTGCTGGATGATAAATTGTCCCAAAAATAATTACGATAAATATTTTCATTGAGTCCATTTTCAACTGATGTAATGATAATGACATAGTAATGCAAATGCACCCTTTCAAAGATATATAAACCTTGACATCTAAAGAAGATATTGTAAGACAGTCAGCATACATTGACTTTGTGTGGCTTAAGGCAGGACTTCTCAGGGGTAGCAGTGTGTCCACCTGTGCTAAAAATGATCTTGCGCAGTGCTGGGCAATACATTTCTACAGCGGGCCACATGAAAAATCAGAATTTGAAGTTAATTCTGTGCAAAATGATTTTTTTCCCATTGTAAAAAGCAGTAAATTATATATTTTTGAAAAGCTGCTACTGATAATCAGAAGTGTAAGAATATTCCGCAAGTATTTATGTAAATGTAAAATAATCCTATAAAAGTATTTTTTTGATTTAGATTCAGATTTGTTAATGACTGTCAGGGCAGGAAACAACACTCAGTGTGAGACCTGGATTGTGTCTAGGGATGTCCCGATCAGGTTTTTTGCCCTGGAGTCCGAGTCAGAGTCATTTGATTTTGAGTATCTGCCGATACCGAGTCCCGATACGATACTTCTGTATACTATATTACGCCGAATGGCAAGTCACTCATTGCGATCATTTGTGCTATCTTGGCTGAGATGTCCTGCACATTCATGCTGTCATGAGCCATTTTATTTCTTCTTCAATGGCTGGGTTGCCTGGGTAAACACACACACACATGCCGTGCTTTTGAATGAAAACTCATGAACAAGACAGTCAGTCTCAGTGGAGCACACTGTGCTCTCTCAAGTCAAACACTAATTAGATAATAGTTATTTCAAAAGAAGGTTTTTCACTCTCCTTCTCTTATCGCCCCTTGACTCCCTCCAGGGAGCACCACACGGCGGGTGCCTCAATCTGTGAAGATAAAAAAAACACGCCTCAGTTTCAGCCGGACGTTACATTTGGGGGTTCGTCCGGGATATTAGATTAATTAATACATCAAATTAATGAAAAAAATTAATAAATAAAAATTATTCACATCAACTTCCATAAGTCATCTTTTTTTTTGTTGTTCTTTTAAAGCTTTGTTTGGTGTATACACATTTATTCAAATTAAAACAGAATGGCAGAGTTCACGGTGAATGGGTTTTTGGACAATCCTTCTGTGGCAGCATTGGATAAGTGCAGGAAAGATGATATTTTGCTGTTAGCAGACCACTTCGGAGTCACAGTCTTGAGAACTAAAAAGAAACGAGATTAAATTGGTGGTATATAAGAAACTTGTGTCTGTGGAAGGTTTGAGGCAGGTGGAGTTACCTGACTCTAGGACGGCTGTTGTATCTGAGCCCGCTGCTGAAGTGGAGCACACCAGCTAGTAACATTATCTTAATTAAGGGTGGGGACCCAGAATTCTAATCTTTCATGGGGCCCAAGATTTCTGGCGGCACCCCTGCTTGCTGCAGTCAGTTTTGTCCTGCTTTATTTTGTATTTGCCCTTAGACAAATTTGTAATATTTTACTTTTGTGGTACTGCACGTTTTTTAACTGGTACCCGCAAGTATAAGCACATCACACTGATTTTAGCTTCCTTGCATTGGCTTCCTGTTCAGTTTCGAAGTCATTTAAAGACTCTTTTGTTTGTTTTTAAGTCGCTACATGGCTGTGCCCCGCATTATCTCGCAGAATTATTACATTCATATGCCCCGACACATTCCTTAATGTCAGGAGATCAGATGATGTTATCTGTCCCAAAAACACAACGAAGATGGAGAGGTGATAGGGCCTTTGCTGTGGTGGCTCTAAAACTGTGGAATGACCTGCCTCGGCATGTTAGACAGGCACCTTCACTTGGGTTTTTTTAAAAGACGTCTGAAAACGCACTTTTAGTCTTTGGCGTTCGACCTAGTCAAGTTCAAATTTTTCAAGTTTAAATTGTATTTGTCACATACACAGTCACATGCAGTGAAATGTTTACTTCTGCATTTAACCCACTCACTCAAGTGAAGCAGGGGGCTGCCAAATAAAGCGCCCGGGAGCGCATCAGGGTACGGTACCTTGCTCAAGGGTACCTCAGCGGTGAGGCTAGCAGAGGGATTTTCGCCCTGACCACTAGGCCATCCAGCCGCCCAGTCTGATGTGTTGACGATGTTATGTTCTTACCTTACCTTATTGTTGTCATTTGTTATTGTTTTATATATCTGTAGCTGTTTTACTCCTTTTTAGCACATGAGTTTGTCAATGTGGTGTACAGCACTTTGGTCAACCTTGTGGTTGTTTTTAGTAGTGCTTTATAAATAAATGGAAATGAAATGGAAAATTATATGGTTTTGTTCATTTGAGCTTTGGTATTTGTTTCTTTAAATACTTGAAAATCAATAACATTTTTACAATTTTAAGGGAATTTTGTATTTGTTGGGGAAAAAAACTATTTGTTTACTAATATTGTTTTTATGTTACTATTTTCTTTCTGTTTGCTAGGGTTGATTTCTATTTATACTTTTTTATTGCATTATTTTTATTCATGCCTCATTACCCTAAGGAAAAGAGAGGGGGCGGTAGAGACCAATGCACCACAGTGAAGTTCGTTGTCAATAGAGTTTTTGGTAGAGAAATACACGAGGAAAGCAAGCAAGCATGCAAATGGGAGAGAGAAATACACATTGTGGTTGAGGATATCTCACAACTGCGAGGAAAAATGTCACAGTTGTTAAATAATTCAAGTGAATATATGAACAAAGTGAGAGCACTTTAATAATAAGCAATGAGTGTATTTCAGAAGCAGAATATAATAAGATAGGAAAGTAAATATAGTTTAGTAGAATCCAGGTGGTGGTCCTGGTTGGTGGGCGGTTGTCTCGACAATGTGGGTCTCACTGATCCCAAAGGAATGAAAGAGAACTGATTAATGAACAAAGACTTCTTCAGATCTGGTACAATAAGTCTGGACATCCAGGTGATTTGATTAGTCAAACAGAGAGTAAATGTTGGGGAAACTCCTACCTGGAGTTCACCATTGTGGTGAGGCTGGACTGTGAGGTCCTGAGGTTCAAGTCCACAGATTGATAGAACAGAGGACGTCCTTTTACCACAATCATTCAAAGACAAGACTTATTTTTAGAAGTAAAATTTATCATTTTCTATCAGTTTCTCAATGGTGTGTCCATTGTACCTCACAGCTGTGGTTGTTGATGGGTCAGCTGATCTCTTTGGTCACAGCAGAAAATTTAAATAATCTGAATCAATCAGGACTGAAGATGCAGCTTTAAGATATCACTAATAAACAATGGGGACTGAGGATGTAGGTTAAATAAATCACTAATAATCAATGAGGACTGAGGATGTAGGTTAAAGAAATAATTAATAATCAATTAGGGCTGTGGATTAACTTTGAAGTAATATCAATAAAATGTAAACAAACACTATACAAACTCTGGGTGGGCCTTCACATTTTCATGCAAACAACTAGCACAAAATCACACATTTTCCACATTTCTCATACACTACTATTCTACATTGAGTCTAAAATGAATACACAAAACTGTATTCAGTACCGTAGTGTGTGAAGTTCAGAAATGTATGCTTTGAGAACACAGAATGTAATTTTTAAAAAATGTATTGTTAGCTAAATTTATTTGTCCCTGTTTATCTTGATGGATATTTCATCACTCAAAATAATTATTGGTAAAATATAAGATTTCTAATAAAATTGTAAGAGCTGCTAAAGTGGCCAATAAATTAGAGACGTAAAGGTTGAAGAAGTTGGCATTTCGGCTAACAATTGGAAGGTCATAATAATTTTAAAAGAGTAAAAATAACAAAATAATATACACAATTTCCAGATATTTGTGTGAGTCCAACAGCTTTATTTATCAGATTTAAGTCTAATCTCTGGGCAGCTTCATTTGGGCAGCACTGACTGAGCTCATCTCCTGTCTCTCCAGCTGGATTCACCTGTGGGGAATATAACAAGGACTAACACGCTGCGGAGAAATAAAGGACATGCCTTAGATGGAGACTTGGTTGCCACTACTTTACCTAATAAATGGGTGAAATGCAGAGAAGAAATTTGTGCTGTTCAAACTGTTCAGACAAATAAATATCTAGATAGATAAACAGACACACAGAATTATCTCTAAAATGATGCTCTATTGCAACCTTTTCCCCCTATATTTGTAGCAGTAGGACTCAGTTTCCCATATTGCTCTGTTTTTGTTTTGCCCGGGAATAATTTTCTCAGGACGAGAGAAAGTGTGAATTTGGAGTGTTTGGAGACTATACTTTCAAGTTTGGCCAAAATATTGGTGTGCAGTTCAAGGCTGCATGGTCGGGTTACTTATGTTATGCAGTGTAGTTCGATACTTTTATTTCTAAAACGTCAACAGAACTGAATTCTGTTTTTTCATGCTGGCTGTTTGGAACGAGGCTGCACAGAGAGAGAGAGAGAGAGAGAGAGAGAGAGAGAGTCTGAACATCTCCCTGCGTGACTGCACAGCTACAGTCAAGGTTGTGTGAGTACTCAGACATTGGACCTGAAGCCACTGAAGAATAGAGATGTGGGGCTGTGTTAAACCAACCTGTTAAACCAACGAAACTAGTGCGATAGACTCACTGACTATAACAAGTAGACTACGCGTGCATCAACGCATCATCGTGGTTAGCTCTACATTCCAAGCGTTTGGTTAGGCTAATATGGTAACATTCCTTTTCATGAGATGAACATTGTGTGTTGCGATATAGTAGAGGATGTATGTGTGTTTTGCATAGGTCTCAGCATAATTGCAAGTCTTGCTGTTTTTCGAGCAAGTGGCTGCAAGCCTGGAAGTACAGATAAATAGATAATATTATTTGGGATTTATATTGAAAGCGTAAAGCTGAGTTGCAATAAATATAATCAATTATAACGTAATCGGTACTCGGCATATAACGACTCATAAGTGTGATTACTCTAGAAGCCTTACACCATTCTATTTGTAACTTTTAAATATATACACACATAAATATTTTTATAAATCAGTGTCATTATCTAAAAACATGCTGCAAATATCGGCAGACCCACACCTTCACAAAAGAATCACAAATTGTGCCATTACTACCTCAACCCTCAGCAGACACACACCTTTAAAAAAGAATCAAACATCAGTTGTCCCCAAACCCACTCCCCCCCAAATGTGCACACAACCACAGCCCTGCTGTTATAGCGTTAAGAACATTTATTGTGCAAAAATATATTTTGGAAATTACAAAACTGTTCTTCTGCATTTTAATAAAAGCAGAGTGTTGTTTAGAGTAGTTGGCCACAAAAGCTGACAAAACACCCACTCATGTTTGCAACCCCATCATAACCTTGACCCACGGATGTTGTCAATCTTGTCAAGTCAATCCTTGGTGAGCAGCATGGATGTAAGGGAATATCTGAAATGAAAGTTGCTCATAAAACAACTGAGCCAAACATGACACTTAAGGCAGTCCTTTTTTTTTTTTTTTACCAGAAACTCTCTTAAGAGCTTTGAACTTCATGTGCCGCCACATTGCTTCTTTCTCCTAAAATTTCCAGGCCATTCGTTATGTCATTTTTCCCTGAATCTGACAATGGATTGCATATTGACGCATTATACATTTACAGTTCATTTCCATTGTATAGATTGAATTGACTTTCTCACATTTTACAGGAAAAATATCTAATGTAAAATTAAGTAAGGCATAATGTTCAGTCATTATTATAGAATAATCCCTCAACAGAGTGATGCAGGACCCTGATACGAAGTGGAGAGATCTTGAATTGTGGCATATTCCATTATTCCGCTTATTACACAGCTACCATTTGAAGAACACAACATTTTTTTCAGTTAATTTAATTATTAAGATAGATCATCGCTTCAGCTGGAAACATTTCTAACTGTATCTGATATTGTTTTGCAGTGGAATATAATATTTAGGGAATGATCTACATGTAGATTGATATTATTATAAGCAAGTAGTCAGACCTTAATAGCAGTCTGTTACACATAGCAATGGTCTGTCATTCTTTTAACTTGTCTCTGAAGAAGGGCTGCATGATTATGGGCAAAATAATAATCATGATTATTTAGATCAATATTGTAATCATGATTATTAATCACAATTATTAAATATTTTAGGTAAAACACATCTTTATTGCATTGTCTATTTAAGTGAACATGGCTTTAATTAAAAAAAAAAATTATTATACAAAATGGCTAACAAAAATACATATGCTAAATAAATATGAGGGATGCACCGAAAAATAAAAATTTTCGGACCAAAACTCCGAAAAATGACACAATCATGATGCAAATGATGCAACCACGGCCTCCACACGTCAGATTGGTTTAGTGTCAGCATGTCTGCTGTGTGGGCCTACAGACAATATTGTTTTGTATTTCACCAGTTTTTAAAGCACTTGTTCTGAATACAATTTGTTCAAGCACTTCATTCAGAACATTAAAATTGAATTCACTAGTTCTATGAGAGAAGATATTTAAATGTATAATATGAGTGGAGGAAAAAAGGAAAATATTTCATTTCAATTGTTATTTGATGTTGTGCATTGTCTGAATGATAAATATCTTCAAAGTTTGTACAGATGTATTTTTTAGTAGTTCAATAATAATTTATTTTGGTTTTCAGTTTTGGTTTTTGGCCAGGGTGTTTTCTTATTTTCAGTTTCGGCCCAAAAAAAACATTTTGGTGCATCCCTAATAAATATGCAACGATAAAGTGCAAACAAATGGAAAAAAGCCTATGGAGAAAAAACATACTACAGGCCTACAAATATTTGGCAAGAAATACCAGCCGGTCAACATATTGACAGTTGTGGGAAGAATCACTGATGTTCTCTCCACCAGTCCAGTGGGTTCTCCTCACTATCAAGGTTGGCACACTGCAGATAATAGGACTGTAGTTCAAAGGCAACAATCCTGGTGAGGAGGATGGGTTGGGCTGGCCCTCTCAATGATCTTGAAGCTCCCCAATGTCTCCCCTAGTCCATTTATTAATTTTTAGCATATTTAATCCACTTAGTTTAATTTATAATAAATGCTTTTTCTATGTATCTACAATTATTACATATTATGCTCATGAATGCAGCCATCTCAGACACGAGTCTGGCCTGGATCGGTTCAACCCTTTTCTCACTTAAAAATCGCAGCTTGAAGTGTGGATCCAGAGCAGAAGCCAGGTTGAGCAGCTCGTGTCACAGGATCGTTATATTTTCCCTCCATGTAAGTTAGGATTTTGATCCTGATGGTGTTTGTGGGCTCTGGACAATCATCGTTCACCTGGAGGATGGAGAAACTGAAGAGGTGGAGGACTGGCTTCACAAAGATATCACTGACATAGTTCTCACTGTACAGTGCATTAGTAAACTCTGCCAGAGGTTGGAGGGATTTGTTGATGGCTTCCAGGATGTCAGAATCGTGCCATGTTTGGATGAGATGTCTGGATTTCTGTCAGAAGACAAGACTTTAGAGATGGCCCTCTGTTGCTCCAGGACTCATTCAATCATTACCTGCCTTGACCCCCACCTTGTGGGGCATTCTGTCTTCAGCCCATTTTCAGCTCGCAAGTTTTTTGCCGATCCCTACAGCACGGTCAATCCGAGGATCTCTAATTGCATTTTCTATAAAAGAACATGATTCATATGTATATTTAAAACAGAATAAAACCTTGCATTCACATCTTTTTCAATCTTTTATTGAATCATTTTTAAGATGTTTTATCACTTGTTTAATTTTTTTTCTCATATTTTTCAGTTATTTTATCTGGTAACTTCTAAAGAAATTTAAATATAAATATATATTATATAAGATTGCCTAAGCATTTGATTATCAATCTCTATCAAATTAGCACAGATGACATACAATTAAATAATTAAATTACATTTTAATTTGTCTTTTTTATTTGTCGTACATGCCAATTGCTAGATGGAGCCTGTGGCTGAAGTACTTGAGCCTCACTCATTTATTTAGAGAAGCTTCCTTGATGACGTTAGGTCCAGTGTTGTGATGCAGACTAGTTTCTCCTCTTGCAGGCTTCAAGAGCCCAGTGCTTCCCACAATCCCTGGGCTATAGCTTCTCCTGTGTGGTCTTGTGGGAAAAATGACTTCTGCCAACATATACGGCTCCATTGTTCTGCTTGACCATAGGTCAGTTGTAATTGCAAAATACTCTACAGCTGTGATTTCCTTCTTTATTTTCCCCCAACATTGAAGACTTTGGATAAATAATTTTATGAGAGGAAAAATTGTATTTCTTGTCCAGTATTTATGAGAGGAAAAATTGTATTTCTTGTCCAGTATTATGAAAATATTTGGAAGCCTTCGTTCCTCACAGTATTTATTGGACACAACATTTTTGCATCTGTTTTTGCATCTGGCACTAGCTCCTCCTCACCTCAAAATACTGTCCTATTTGCACATTTTGCTCCTCCCATTACGTCTCACTCTCCTACTCTCTCACTCTCTTAGGCTGCCGCTAATACAGTCTATGCTTTCATTTGCCCCCTGGTGGTTGGCTGACTATTGGTTAAGAAAGTGTTGATTTGAAAAGCAGCAGAGCCGCTATTCAAATGAAAATATCGTGACAATCAACTTCATTTAATCGTGGCAGGCAAAATCATGAGTGTGATTAAAATTCGATTATTTGGGCTGCCCTACTCTGAAGCATCTCTCTCTGTTCTATTGCCATCAGCATCTTCACTGCTGTCTGGAACATCTGCTTGCTGGCCAAAGGTTATTTGCTCGAGTATGTTACCCCATTTCTATTGCAATGTGCAATTTGCAGAAGCCAGGAGAGAGAAGAGAGCAGAGGTGCCGATTGTGTGTTCCGTTTTTCCAGCCTGCTTTTAGCTAGCGTTTGCGTTCTTGAAGCTGCTGTTCCGGAGTGTTCTGCCCCTGTTGCTGCTGCCGGTGAGGGGAACTCAGTGTGGGGCTGTTTTCGTGCCATTTGCCGCTGTTTCAGACCCACGGCCAGGAGGGTTCTTTTCTTTTTCCAGGGCTGGCACTCGCCGAGCCCTGCTGAAGCGGGCCACGTCGACACCGAGGCCGGAGTCCGCCACGTCGAGTGCCGTGCTGTGAAAGACGATTCGCAGGGAAGCAGTGTTTCCCCGTTGTGAGCCGGGAAATTCTGGAGGAGTTCGTCAGGAGACCCAGTTCAGGTCCCGCCGCTGTTGTGTTCCAGAATGAACCGTGAGTAAAAGTTTTGGGACGCGTAAGAGATCCGGGGAGGATCTCAGTGAATAAAACTTTTCCTCAACCTGCACCAACAGGCCACGACAGCGCTTGTTATTTCTTTAATTATAGTTTTCATTGTTATTTGGGAGTATTTGTGTGGGTGGGTTTAATATTGTTCTGGGGAGGGAATAAGGGTTCAAATGTATATACTTAAATACAGATAATTGTTATAAATAAATATAGCGGGTTCCCATTTCGGGTTCCCTTAACTGTTCATCTGTGTTTGTGACATATGTTTTTATTGTTTTCTGGGGACGCATATGTAACAGGTAGTTTCTAAACCAACTAGTCAGCAGACACCAAGGAAGAGAGTGAAGTACCAATAAATAATTTTATTTAAGCCAAGCACAGGGGAGGGGAGATGTCAGAGGCAGCCACCCACTACCCGGATACAAAACACCCAGGAAATACATACACCTGTAAACATAAACACCCCAGCAATCCAAAACACAGCAAATAAAAAGAAGCAAAGAAAATACTCCTTTTACAGGTCTTACACCCTCAAAGAAAAGACAGGGTTGTTGGCAGCTGCACCCTGGCCACAGCCAGCAGTCCCCGAGTATCAGCTGAACTAGCTTTTAGTATTGGTTAAAATTAAATAAAATAATCTTTATTGGTCAACAAATCATAAAAAACAAACCAAAGAAATGAATTACTTAGATTAACTCCAACTGCTGGCTGAGCCACTTGGGCAAAGTAGACGGCATGCAGAGCCTCAGCTCAGGTCGACTGCCCTGACTGGGACAAAACAACTAAAGAAAACAAACTAACATTATACAAAGAATAAAATAAAACAAGAGACAAAGTAGCTCTAGGTTACTCTGGCCTCAACACAACCTAGAACACACACCACCTACAAACATAAAAGAAACTGCACGCCACCCAGCTGACACACAGGAGACCAAGACCAAAGAGCCGCTACAGGCACCCTTTATATAGGCCTTCTTCTTCCCCTCCTCACCACAGTATCTGATGGGTACACCAGCTCCCCCCACTGTTCTGGTCCCACATTGTACCCATAAAAGTCCATATGGTTACACATACTCACACCCAGGTTCCTGTTGCGCCACACGTATTTCTATCACGGTAAGTCAGAGTGTAAATTCCACCCAGCTTAGGGAAAAAGGGGTTACACTTGTCTTTGGGAACAACACATTTTATTCTGTGTTTTATGAGAAGAGACCATCCCATTTGTTAACAGAACTGGCAACTTTTCTTTCTCTCTTTTATCAGATTTCCAGTCTTGTGAAGTTACAGAGAAGTGTCCAATTATGAAATGTTGCCATATAGCCTTTGACACAGGTTAGAACATGCATCTGGGCTTTGATGGTCTTGATGAACTTTTAGAGCATCCTTTTGAAGGGCTTTCATGTAAGACTTTTTACTTTTTTGTAGTGGTGGGCCGTTAACGGCGTTAACTGCTGTGTTAACGTGAGACTCTTATCGGGCGCAAAAAAAAAATATCACCGTTAATCTATTCACACCATTGGGTTGGGACCTGGGTCTGTATTACGCAAGCTATGATGATTTTCAGCTTGATATTTTAGGATGTATATCACGCGGAATTGTACTATAGGGGGCGAGACCGAGTTTTCGAACCTGTGTGTATGCCTACTGTGAAATTACCACATCAAACCTGACGTGCTAACGTGGATGCAGCTAT
>JBBMFX010557766.1:0-16171 GCA_037832545.1 Rhabdalestes septentrionalis
CAAGAAACCTAGTTTTTTTTCACTTTTTTGTTTTAATGTGCAGATTCACTTTGAACCTAAATGAAATTTCAAAATCTAGTCACACATGGATTATTTTGCACCACAAATTTTTAGCAACATTTTTATGTGATGGGTGTGCCTGCTTTCTCGACACTAACTGGTCGAAACGAGGAAGCCGCGCTGACACAGCCACTCGGAGCGAGTGTTCTGAGTTCAGCCTGCTTGTTTCGGTTTTCGTGGCTGTCAGTTAACAAAAAGCGTCTCCCACAGATCCGTGGTCCGTCCGATTTGATGGATGCTTCCGAGAGAAAGAATCCAGACTCGCTGCCTTAGATCACGCCTTGATTTTTCGATCGCTCTCGGAAGGCGTACGTGTTCGTGAAAAGTTTAGAGAGAATGAAACAAACGGCGGAACGTGGAACATTCTCGAATGCAAACAAGGGGCGGGCCGTGAAGTTGAGGGGGCGGGGTGGGGCGTGCAGGAACAGAGCTGGATCTGACTGAATTTTGATTGGTGCAGAACTGAGGCTCTGGGGACCGGCAGGGAAGTTCTCACAGACCGGCACCGGTCCACAGCCCATTGTTTGAGAAACGCTGTTCTAGTATTCCTATCATTATGAGGACGTTTGGCCCTCACAAAGAGATAAATACGCACACACACACACACATACAAACACACAAATACAAACACACACACAAACACACACAAACACACACACAAACACACACACAAACTTTACCAATAATGCCCGTCCTCTGGTCTCAATGGGTAGCAGTACAGTCCCGACCGCACAAAGGCAACATGCCAGAGAAAACGGACACAAGGCCAGCACCACAGACTTAGACATCAACACCTAAACACACACAAACACACACACACATAGTTAAATCAGGTTCAAACATGCATTATTATAGACACTCACACACAAATTCACAGCAGTACCTGGGCAATAAATGGTGCAATCATTCCTCCGATACGACTGAAGGAGGTGCAGAAGCCCATTCCTATTGAGCGCACTGACGTCGGGTAGACCTGCAGCGTACACACGCCATCAAAACAACACACCTCAACATATCTCTGTTCCTCTGACATTACTGGTTGGATGTTAGCTACACACAAACCATAAAATTTCAGTCCTATATGAACATTCATTTGATATCATCTGTCAACATACTGTTACAAAATGTAACATTACAGCACTACAGTATATTACTGTAGCTTAAGCAGCTAAACAAGTCAAGAGGACATGAGCATATACACTACTGGGTCACCCCTCATTTCCTCATCTTTTGTGTCCAGAGATCCAGATACGGTGTCTAATGTGGTCTTGAGGAACAGTTCTCCAGGCTTCCTGAAGGACTTTTGAAGACACTCATTTCCAGTCCAGTCCCTGAACTTGACCAGTTTCAGAGGAATGTTTGTTTGTTAAGACACACAGTGACCTACGTATGAATCATTCAAGCAAAACATAGACCATCTAACTGAAGTCCAGAACCAGTGAAGAACCAGGAGCAGATGGTTCAAGATGGTCAGGCGGTGATCAGCATACTGCTGAGTGGTTGGAACTCTTTAGGCAGCTTTGCATTCTGTTACGGTAAATTATTTGTTCCCACTTCGTTCTTTTAATCTTTTAATCAGTATAGCAAAGATAAGACAGACAGAAAATATTATTTTTCACCAACTAGGGGATTCAAAGCAAAAGAGAAGGACATGAGGGGTGGCACAATACTGTATATCTTGGCAAAAGTCCCAGGCTGGATTTACCTTACTGACTTCAAATAGAATTTCATTGTGCAGTTACTCACCTCTGCAGTGTAAATATAAACCACATTAAAATTCATTGAGACCAGCGAGCGGAGCAGGAAGAGCAGCACCGTGAAACCAAACCTGTGGTGGGGGGGTGGGGATTTGGGGGGAGCGAGACCACAGTAAGGCTGCAGGTAAACAGAAGAGGGCACTGCAGAGTGGACTTTTCTGACAGAGCAGGAGCCAATAGGCACATACTGTATATGACAGAGCTTCATCCGTCAGTGTGAATACAAACTATAATTCTTAACACCTTACGTTAGTTGCAGGCAACCTAAATCTGTTTTTTTTCCCCTAAATACCCTATATGGATAGAAGTATTGGGACACCTGACCATTACACCAAAGGGGCTTTAATGATATACGTGGAATTTAATATGGATTTAGTCACTCTTTGCAGCATTAACAGCATCAACTCTTCTTGGAAGGCTTTCCACAAGAATTCTATGAGAGTTTCGATGGGAATTTTTGCTCAGTCATTCTGTAGAGCATATATGAGGTCAGGCACTAATTATAGACCAGGAGACGTGGCTTGGTGTTGTCCAAAATGTCTTGGTATGCTAAGATTTCCCTTCACTGGAATAAAGGGCCTCCTGAATTCAATAACTAAAAGGTGTGTCCCGATACATTTGTCCATATAGTGGCGGTTGATCTTGCACTGCAGACACACAGAAAGTATGTAGGGAATACAGTCTGTGAATGAGCAAAACTGGTTTCCCCCTTGGTCTTACTCTGTGTCCAAAAGTTGCAAAAGCTAACCTAGCCAGCATAACTGAGCTATCAAATAAACATCTGTCTGTCTGGCATGCCTCTGCTTGTGCATTCCACTGGTAAAGTGATACAGAAACAAAGTTCTTTAAGGCTTTACCTTATAAAAGCACTATGCTTTTAATGGACGTTTCTCATATATTTTTAAAAATGTATGCTTTTAATGCAAATTTTATTTTGTATCAACTATACAAATATTTTTTATCAAAGGACTTGACTGTGGTGAAAATGTCCCTAGACAAAGTCTATCTGCGTTGAGATATTAATGCGGTTTGTTGAAAATATGTGAGGATTTAAATGGGCAACTTGCACAGTGTTAACTGTCTGATACATTTGCCTCATAGCTCCTAAACTGAAAAAGCTAAATTTTGTAGTCTTAGCCTGGAGCTGGGCTGGCTGCCCCATCCCCCCTGACCAGCAGAGGGAGACAGAGAGCCGGGCTTTAACAATCAGTGGACAAATCACAACACCTGTGTGGTGTTCTACTTATGGAATGTGAACCAGTTCCTCCTCACTAGGTCATTTGACTAAGCCAGGTGAACGGTGTCTTGGGTTTGTCAAGTTCTCTCAGTTGATTTGCATCTGGGCATCTACTATACTAACTTTAAGAGCACAATGACACAAATAATGAAGAGTAACGAGTTTCCTAATAAAAGTCCCCCTCAAGAATGAGCCAGGCCCCTTGTCTGGTCTTCAAGCCCTTTTGTGTTCTAGTTGGGGGTGTTTTATCTTTCTTGTGTTTTCCCCAGAACCTACTAGGCTTTTCCCCACGATGGCCTTCATTTTCATTTCCTACCCATATTTGTGCCTTCCAAACATCACACTCACTAGCCTCCAGTTTCTATCAGGCCCCAGTAGAGCAGAAGGTGACATGAGATGACCTAAGAGTGACCTAAGGGTTAAAATCCTGCTTCTCATGACCATTTTCTGTTTAGTATGCCCTGTTCCTTCTTTTCTTATTCTCTAAACCACCCACTATTGATTGGCACTCTTCAAGTAAGGGTGAAATGGTGTAAGCTACAATATGGTGGTCATATTGTACAAATAAATCAGATGGTCATGTAGGCTGTCTATATCTCTACAGCTTTCTGAAATACCCTGCAGGGTGTGGTTACTCACATAGTGGTGCAGACGTTAACCAGCATGAAGAAGACAGCGGAGAGGACCAGCAGGATGACCATGCTGCATTTCCGGCCCACCACGTTCAACAAGCCGATGTTCAGAGGGATGACTGGAGGGAAAAACAAACCCAACACAAACTAATCAAACACACGTGCTAAGAAAATTCCTCACAGTGGTGCTGGGGTCCTCCTGCCCTGCACATTTATTGTGCTGTCCCTCCTCTTACACACCCACTTACTCATAGGACTGAGCTTTTAAATTGGATCAGGCATTTGTGAGAGTATTGTGATAACGTTCTGCCACATTATCCATAAACTCCATTTACAGGCATGGCAAGACATCTTGTAAAGAAAAGACTGTGAGGTCAGAGGGCACTCACGCGCCACCTCTCCCAGGCAGCTGATGAGGAGGGTCTGGTAGTCGGCCATGTTGAACGGTATGCAGTAGCACAGGGCCTCCTCCCTGTTGTGTTTGATGTCATGCTCGGCATTAGAATCAGTCACACACAGCAGATTCTTCTCCAGCAGCTCGGAGCTGCTCAGGACGGAGCCGTAGTAGGAAAAGGAGGCCACAAACCTGTGGGGAGCCAATTAAATAACAGTGGTTGCTTGAAGTGATTGAGGTCATTCTGTTAATCCCATACCATTTCAAAATAATATTGTAAAGGGCCACTCCAGGCAAAATGAAAGACACAACTATGGTTACATATGTTGCAAACATGCCTGCTTGCCTCCTGCAGTAGTGTTACAGGAGTCTCTACAGTGGGATTATCTAGGTAATCCATATTTCCAAAGCATAGGGAAAAAAACTTTCTGATGTAACTTTTGACTGGCACTCTATAGCACATTTTACTTTATACAGTCAGTAACCTGGAACCTCAGGACAGGTTCCCTGATGGGTGTCTGATGACTATTAAACAAAACAAAAAAAGGGAGATAAAACAGCATCTATCAAACCAATGAGATTGACGGATAGTGCTATGCTGGAGAATACTGAGGTATCTTTTCATTTAAGGTTTCTTTATAAAAATATTAACACCGTAAATGGACCAGCCATTACATTGCCTAATATTGTGTAGGTCCTCCTTGTGCTGCCAAATAAGTCCAAGTAACCTCTATTGTCATCTCAGCTGTGAGACAAGACAGCATGGCTCCAGATTTTGCAGAGTACAAAAAGGGACACAATACAATATAAATATAAACATAAACTCTAAACTACTAGAATCAATTGTGCAATTGTACAATAAAGCGTATTTTTTACAAACTCTGCAAAAGGTTGCATCAGCATTCAAGCCGAAAGTAAAAAATAAGTTTGTGTGTGTGCACATGACAAGCAGTAATTCAAAATAAATGCATATTTATATGTGGGGGGGGGTAGTGTCTGTCAGACAGAAGCAGCGTGAAGAGTCCATGTGAAGGTTGAGAGTAGTTGTGCACAAAGCATGGGGGCTTTTTGATGTAGTGCTTATAGAAAATGCCCTGTGGAGAAGGGGGAAACACCTCAGTGATGTTTCCAGCTGTTTTAACGATCTGCTGCAGACTTCTGATGTGGAAGTGTTGGTGGAGACATCTTGCTCTCTTAGCAGCACAAGGAACTTGGCTGTAAACCAGGGCTTTCTGTTGGCTCTTGTGGAGATACTCTTGGAGACGGTTACATCCTCTACGCACTCACTGATGGAGGAGTGCACTGACTCCGTGACCTGCTACAAGTTAGTGTAGCAGCTTTTCTGAGTATGTTCCAATCTGCGCATGCCAAACAGTCCTGAAGTGCAAGGATGGCTCCATTTGGTTATAATCTGACAGTTTTCCTGGCTGGTTTTGTGTGTATTAGCAGCGATGTGTATGAAGGAAATAATATCACCGTTTTCTCGTTGGAGGCTTTTTTTGTTGTGTAGACTGTGCCCAGACACCCCTACCTTCATTAACATGATAATGTGCTTAGAGAAGTTAGGAAGAACTGACTTCACATTTGCATGATTGAAGCAGCAATTAAACCTAAAGACACATGGACTTCAAGACCTCTGAACATGTGGTGTGGTATCTGCACCAAGACATCAGCAGCAGACCCTTTACCTCCTGTCAGTTTTGAGCCGGGGACTCCGTGGATTGGATTAGTTTGTCCAAAATATCCAACAGATGCTTGATCAGACTCAGATTTGGGGAAGTCAACATCCCGATCTCTGTCATGTACCTCAAGTGGTTCCTGTCCCTTTCAATGCGGTTGTGTGCGTTATCCTGAAGAAGCTTCTACTGGCTTGCTTTCTTCCCATAGTGCATCTTGGGACCATCATTTCTCCAGTGATACACACACACACACATGCACAGCTTTTGTCTGGTCTAGTCTACCCTCCCCATGTGAGGCCTGGCGCCCATGTCCCTGGGGCTGGTAGTGTTTCTTGGATCACTTTTGGTAGGATGTGACCACTGCACACCAGGAACAGCCCACGAGACACGGTGTTCGAGAGATACACTGATCTGGCTGTGTAGATCATATTTTGGCCTTTGCTGGAGTGGCTCTGATGCCTGCCCATTTTTTTCCTGCCTCCAACACATCAATTTCAATAACCGACTGTTCACGTGCTGACCAATATATCGCACCTCTTGGTAGGTGCCAGTGTGACAAAATAATGTCATTTAATTAATCTGTGAGTGGTTGAAGTGGAAGTAACAGAGATTCTGTGGCTGATCAATGCAAAAAGTGCAGCTGGTGTTTAAACACAGACGAAAGAAAGACATTACCATGAATACCACAGCAAAAGAGACGTTCTTCTGAAGGTTGAGCTGATCAGGGTCATGGCATTTCCTCTCTCTTCCTGAAAACACACAACACACATGAGTCCAAGCTATTGGATGGGGTGTGTATGCTTTTGTATGTATAGTTGTGTGTGCATGTGTGTGTGCCAACACACCACTATAGGTTCCTGCAGTTCTCCTTCAGGCAAACTGGCTCCATTCATCTTAGCGATCCACTTTAAAGTGGAAACAGCTCCTTCTTTGTTACCTGTTGAGACCTGGAACCTCACAGACTCGGGGATGAACTGAAAACAGGAAAAAATGAATGAAAGATAGGCAGAAAGGACAGTTCAGCTTAGGCTCCTAGTTACTGAACAACAATCTATTTATGAGCAGGGTTAAGTTCTGTAAAAAAAAAAAAAAACAAGAATAAGCTTTTTAAGAAAGGACAGTACTGCAGGGATACAAATAGCTCAGCAAGATTTCTGATAGCATTATGCACAGGAAGGTTTAGAGTATAATTAAAGAGAGATTTTTCTTTTGACAGGGTTTGTTAGGGTGTGTAACTTAGCTGGGAGGTATGAGGAACAGATGTAAACTTCGTGAACACTGATCGCTGTGGAAATGAGCATCTGCTAAATGCCGTAAACATAAACCACAGCACACAGTGTGAACAGCAGGGAATTCTTCTTTAGGTTTTAACCCATTCACCAGGTGAAGCCGTGAGGAACACAGCACCCATTTACATTTACAACATTAAGCAGACACTTTTAGTCCAGAGGCAAGTATCCTACCCACTAGCCACCAGCACCCCATGACCCTGGTTAGGATAAGTGGCTCAGAAAATAAATGTCCAAAGTACAGAACAAGACTTGGTCTGGATCTAGTATCGCTGTATTCCCTCGCTTTCTTTTTCAAAGTAATGCATAACCTTTAAGTTTTTAAAGTGAGTGCATGTGTTTATTATGGTTATACTGCATATACATTAAAAATACAAACATAACTGGCTGGTTTACAACATTTTATGATCTGTAGTAATACATAATTTTGCCTCAAAGTCTCAAACTATTGGTTCTGAAGAATTATTAATTTTGGTTTATGCGTCATTGGACAAAAAACAGGATATTGATGTCAAGCATTCTTCAGAATTGTGCCAAAATCAAATGCCTTCCAGAAAAAACAAGAACATTGGAGGACTATGTCTCGAACTCCCCAGTCCCCAGATCATTCTCCCATTGACCTGCACGGGCTCCACAAATTTGAAATGAACATTCAGCAAACGAGACAGAACTGTTTGCTGCTCGAGACGGTGCTGGGAGTGTTTGGGCACAAGTTATTTCCTAAATCCTGCAATAAATTTCTGAACGAGCAGCGTATCGTTCTGGCCTGTAGAAGAAGAATTAATTTTCCATGCTGGGAAGCGAAAATAAATTTTTAGAGCTGCAAAGATTCCATCACAGGTTCAGAAAGTGCAAATATGTGAGTGGTGGTTCACCTGGAAGAGTCCTATGAGGATGACGCCAGGGATGACGGACAGTCGAATCATCCACCGCCAGCCCAGCGTGGGCACCACTGTCATGCCCAGGATGATGATTAACATAGATCCCAACATCCAGAAGATCTAATAACAGTGACAGGCAACAAACTGTCATGGGTCAACACAACACAAGCCTGTAGAATCTGACCGCTCAGTAACAGCGCTGTTATTTCAGCTCTTAAAGACAGCTCACTCACAGACGCCAGCGGGAGCAGGAACGCTCGGTGTTTGGCAGGAATGAACTCGGTCTTCAGAACAAACCTTAAAAGTGCAGGATTAGATTAATCATCATTGGCTTTAGACATCTATGACACATCAAGTCACGTAATTCCGGTCTTTTTGAGTCTAGTGGAAAGTGTGTAGACAAACTACTTCATGATACTTTAGTGTGTGTGTGAGTGTGTGTGTGTGTGAGTGTGTGTACCCTTGTGATGTGGCTGCTACTCCACAGCCCACCATGCTGCGCAGAAAAATAAACCAGCTGTAGGTTGGCGCGAATGACGTGAGCACGGAGAAATACGCTGCCCACACAAAGCCTGCAAACACCACCTGCATGGGCGCACACACACACACACACACACAGAAAATTAAAACATCATCAGTTTTAAAGAACTCTAATGTAAAAGGTAATCCAAACCATTTTAGGGCACTTCTGTTGGTTCACTTATCATAAAATGTTCACACAATAAAAATGGCAGCTGGGGTTCAAATGAAGCAAAGTAAAAATAAAAAAAAAACACAAGCCACACGTGGAGGGTGATTTTTGTTCAGACACAAAATTCTACGTGTTTTGCTCAAGCACATAATGGGAAGATGTGGGGGTTTGAACCTGAAACTTTTTGGTCATCAGCTTCAGTGTTTTACCCCCTGAAGTTAATTAAAAACTCCATTAATCCCGGCCAACACTGCGCTGTGTGATAGGAGGAGAAGGAGGACCACCCACAGAGGGGGAGGTCAGTTATGCTTTTGTTTCCCAGCCACATTTGACTGTGGTTTCATTGTCTCTCAGTGTGTTATGATAGAAAACTCTGCAGCTTGTTTGTTTTCTTGTTTAACCAGTGAGAAAAATCAAACTACAAGAGAAGATCTCCACCTGCACTTGTTGTGAAGGTGTGACTGTGGTGTGTAAAAGCAATAAGGAAGGTTTTCTGACCTTCCAGCGACCGTACTTGTCTGCAACATATCCACACAGCACTCCGCATACCATGAAGCCAAGGAACACCATCTAAACACACACACACACACACACACATGCAAAATAAAGCATGCCTTGTGACAATGTTTTGTAAAATAAAAGTCCATAGGTATGAAATGAGGGCCAGACTAAATTGAAATAGTATCATGGATTGTTTGTACATTACTGCAGGAGAATACTGGTCTCTGATTGGCTAAGTATCTCACCGTGGAGACCAGGGCCACCTGCCAATCCTCCAGACGCCACTCACATCGAATCTCAGGAGAAACAACAGCCAACAACATGATCTCCATAGCCTCTACAATCTGTATCACGCGCACACACACACACACACACAGAGTAAACTATCAGGAAGTTTTATATAAAATATACAGATGAATAAAAAATGGTTCAGGGTGTTTAAAGAGAGAACTGCTACAGAAAAATACAGCCCCCCCCCCCACACACACACACGCTCACATGCACATACACACACTCACGTGCACATACACACACACAAATAACTTACATTAGCACTGCCCATTATAACAAAGAGTAAAATGTGAAAGCGCCCGAAGCCGATATTCTCCACAGCCTCTTCCACGCTGTAGAACTTCTGACCTGGGAGAAAAGGGGGCAAAGAAGAGGAAACAGCATTAGAGGATGATGGCCAGAATAACAGCCTTGAAAATAACATTATTTTTATAACACACATTCATCACCAAGACAGCTGGGAAAAATGAACAATCAACGGACAATAAATAAGCAACAGGGGTGACAAGTCTGGATTCAAACACACAATAGAAGTGTTTTATCCGAAATTCATTACTTTCATCAATACTGGCACACAAGTCCGTACTTGAACTTTGAACACTTTTGGTTCCCTATTTAAAGGATCTATTTTGTGAAAACATAAGAAATTTTGTGGATGTATTATTTAATCACTGCTAAACCTCGAAAACGTGTCCATATATTGAGACTAAGCTGCAAATGACAAAAATGATGACACAAAAACACATCTGCCTATTCAGCCTACTCCAGTTTAGCCCCGCCCACTCACACTGAAGTCATAGAGAGCGTTGAAGAGGATAAAGAGACGTAAGATAATGATCTCGTAAAAATGTGTGATGTTTTTTGATCCGAAAACTTTTATAAAAATGAAACACAAAAATTGAGTACGACATGGGCTCATTAAAAAGGCTTCTGCTGGTTTCATATTAGATATAATATACCACCAGTCAAACGTTTTGCACACCATTTTTACCTCTTATCCATCTAGTTGATAAAACTGTAGGGTTTTTTGAAAAGCAGTATATAAATGATTTTTTTCTTTATAAGGAGAAAATCAAACAGTGCAGGTCTGACGCTTATTAACTGTTTGTGTGGTGATGCAGAGTCAAATTCTAGACTGTCCTTTGCACTCGTTAATGGCCTCATCCCATTGGCTGTCACTTAATAGCTTTTAAATATGTGAAAGTTGTTTGTCGATCCACATTGTTATTATATTAAGTCATTAGGTTATATTTTTAGGTCAGTATTGATTAATAATAAAAAGACACCCAATACAAGTACTGCAACTGTAAACATAGACTAGATTAGCTGACTTCAGAGGCACAAGTCTATGCCCCTTGAAAGAAATCAACTAGTCGTGTGTTTTTTCCTCTCTCAGTGCAGTCTCAGCTTCTGATTGGCTTTCGCTGACAGGCGTTACTTGACCATTTATTATAGTCCCTTCATGAAAAGGGCATTGATGTTGGCACGAGTGGAATCTAAACACAAAACCACAACATGAAGAGAGACACGGCAGCAGAGGAGACAGACACACACCACATATGTGGAGATCCTTCACTCTAGACACACAATGGAGACCTGCACAACCTACAAGTTGGTGTTAAAGTACAGTAACAGAACCGGCGTCCTGTGCGGGGTCTGAAACGGCACCGCTAGGTAATATGCTAAGGCTAGCACTGCAGAGAGTCGTCCAATCCAGAGGACGCTGAGTGGTGGCTTAAATTGTCCCCACTTTCAGTTGTGGAATTAAATTGACCAAAAAAGCAGCCTAGGTTTTGTTTAATTGTCATGTTGGTTGTTAATGTTACAGAGAAGTGCTCAGTATTGGAACACCTGTGTTCTGTGAGTGCATTTTAGTGAATATTAAGTGAGCCACAAGCCAGTTTCCCAGAGAGTATCAAGCCTAATTTTGGACTACATTTTCCTTTCAATAGAAAATCCTCATTCACAATTTTGAATGGGAACATTCCATTCAAAATCCTGTGTAGTCCAGGACTAGGCTCAATCCCTGTCCAGGACACTGGTCTTCATTATGCGCAAAACTGTTGACTTTTTGATATAATCAGACAGACAGAAAGGCAGAAACTCAGACAAGACAGATAGAGAGATGAGACAGAAAGATCATATCCTCATTTTGAAGCCCCTCATACCTGCAGGCCCACTGCTGGCCTTGTTCTGTGCTGCATCTGTCTGGTTCCTGGCCTCTTCCTGTTCCTCCTCCTGCTCCTGCTGCGCCTCCTCGTCCTCTACCTCCTGCAGCTGAATGGCGTTCACCAGCTGAGTTTTCATAGAGCTCCTACGACCTCCCATTATGTTCCTCAGCTCTCAGACGCTCCTGAACACCTGAATAATAATAATAATAATAATAATAATAATAATAATAATAATAATAATAATAATAATAATAAGCCAAGTGTGATGATATATTCAGTTTCATTTTCAGTATTTTGCTGTTCCCTCCTAGACTTCAGCCTAAGCTAGTCTATAAGGAAGTACAGACTGTGTGTTATATTAAACCTAGAGCTCTAAATCTTACTTTATATTCCATTAAAAGTAATACCTTCCTGCAAAAATGTTTCCCTACCTCACAAATAAGCCTAAAAGTTATCACTACACGCCCAAACACATCAACAGCATCCTAAACTTCAGATACTAGGTTAGGAAGGAGACTGTTTGTGTGTATATTAACACTAAAGCAGTAACATATTTCATTTACAGTTAAAAGTAAGTAATTTCTACAGTTTAAACTTAGACCCATCAGGATCATTCAGAACTTCAAGTTTATAAGGAAGCACCGTCGGTGTGTGTGTGTGTGTGTGTGTGTGTGCGCGCGACTTTACTATGAACCTACACCCATCTGCAGCATCCTCGAACTCCATTATGGTCATTAAATCTTGAACACTTTTGGTTCCCTATTTAAAGGATCTATTTTGTGAAAACATAAGCAATTTTATGGATGTATTATTTAATCACTGCTAAACCTCTAAAACGTGTCCTTATATTGAGACTAAGCTGCAAATGACAAACATGATGACTCAAAAACACACATCTGCCTTTTCAGCCTACTCCTAAACCCATCTGCAGCATCCTCGAACTCCATTATGGTCATTAAATCTTTAGTTTTCTTCTAATCTGCCAGATTCTTCTCCTAACTATCAGTTCCACCTTAAGTGTAGCTGCAGTTACGCATGAAATGTTTTGGGTCAGACCGCAGCTGCAGGACTGTTTAAGGTGGAACCAGGAAATTCCGCTTCAGTAAGATTTACAATCCAGAACCAAAACATGAAGATTAAAAAAAGAGGTCACGAAGCCCCTCACAGACAACACACCTGCTTTAGAGCCGTACAGAAGACAGGAGTGAGGTTAAATCCCGTCGGAGATGCTCCTCTAGTCTCCCATTTCGTCCAGAGCGGTGTCAGCTCACCTGTCGACAGGTAACTGCGGCAGCAGGAGGGGGGCTGGCTTTAAAGGGCCACACTGCAGAGCTCTCGGCAGGATCCAGTTACTGTGGGTCAGTGTGGTCTGAATGCACAGGGCTGGGCTTCGTAATGGCTGAGGAATTAGACAACTTGTAGAACAGGTTTCCCTAAAGCTGTGCTGCTCCGGCTCTTCCTCTGGAAACCGGAGAATCTGGAAGAGACCTAAATACATTTATAAAACCATGCGAGGATTGTTGCCGTCACCTGATGCCTTCACACACTTTGTCTGTTTTAGTGCCATTCCTAACTATCCAATTTCAATTTTGACTAGTTCTTGACTTTCTAAATCAACAGTTGCTGATAAGATTACCTGTTATTAGTCCCACGGGCCGGGAATGCATTATTACAGCAGTAAAAGTGATGGAACAAGTGGGGAAACTGCATAACCAATAGAAATAAAACTGTACAGCAATATTATATAAATAGACTTTAATATGGAGTTGGTCCCCGTTTGCTGCTATAACAGCTTCCACTCTTCATGGAAGACTTTCCACAAGATTGTGGAGTTTCTGTGGGAATCTGTGTCCATTCATTCTGTAGAGAATTTTTGAGGTCAGACACTGATTGTGTATGGAAAGTTCTGGCTCACAATCTCCCTTCCAGTTCATTCCAAAGGTGTTGGATGGGGTTGAGTTCAGGGTTCTGTGAGGACCAGGGTTCTGTGAGTACTTCCACACTGAACTCATCCAACCATGTCTTTATGGTGCTCTGGGACACAGTCATGCCGGAGTAGAAAAGGTTCTTCTCCAAACTGGTTCCTCAAAATTGGAAACATGTCCAAATGATCTTGGTCTACAGAAGCATTAAGGAACTTAAAAAACAAGTTTGTCCACTCAATAGGATGTTAGGCTGTTACAGATTCTTTCCCATGCTTACCAATAGGCTTTCAACTTATCAAAGTCTGTTAAGCATGGGGGGTGGGGGTGCAGAGGCACTAGACCCCAGGGTGTGAAGTTAAAAAGACCTTTACTGACCCTTTCATAAAGACACTGGCACACTACTGGTCCACCCCTGGCTCAAATGTAATGCTTCTAAAAGCAGCCAAACACAAAAAATATACATATATATGAAATTATTGTAAATATGTCGCTTGATGTGTGAGGCTACTGCAGATTGAGCCATGCTAACGGCTAGCATTGGTTCTGGACAGTGCTAACATTTCTGTTTCTGATTTTACGCTCATCCAATCTCTCCACGATATTGAACTGTTTTCACATTTCCAATTAAAAAGGTAGTGTCAGCGACCGCCCAGTTTTGGTTTTTATTTTGGTCACTGCTGCTCCTGTGGTAAACTCACTCAGCTGAGGTAAACTCTACTGCGCTACTAGCTTGAAGCTAACAGCCACGAGCTCACACGTATGCGCAGGTAGAAGGAAAATGTTCTAATAATCGGTTTGATTGTTTACATTAGCAGTTTCCTTGATAAATTGGATTAAACAACAGGTCTAAGCCACCTCTTTTAATCGGATTGAAAATTTAATCGCATTCACGTAAATCCGATTACCTGAGCCGTTTACATGGGTCATTTTTTATCGGTTTCCATATTTAATCAGATTAAAAGTGGAAAAAAGTGTCCATGTAAATGGGGCTACTGTTTTTCTACTAAATAAGTCTTTAACTTTCTCAAGGCGGAATATAGTATCAAAATAAAGAGTGTCCTTTCAACTTCTCCTTATTTTACACTATAACCAACAATATGTCATACAACTTCTGAAGATGTGTAGATTCACTGATGGTTTAGGATAGCAAATAAAGTAATGGTCAATTGTGCGATAAAAATACACTATAAAGGCCTTATCTAGAATGTAGCTGGTCAGGTAAAGCAGGCGTCTGCCTCCTGGCCCTACATGTTTACTCCGCCTTGTGCTTGTTTATCTAGTCGCAGTGTACACAAGGTGTGGTCAGTTAGTTAACTGCTCAGCTGATTGACTGGAGGCCAGTTTCAGCTTACATGACACTGCATATAAATGAACCACTGTATAGGTCAACCAGTATGACCTCCAAAGGAATATAACTCTCCAGCACATAACGCGGAAAACTTGTTAGTTCCAATGCACATCATTTATTACCCCATGTTCAATTTACACAACAATCTAGAGACGGTACACACCAAATACAGGGATGCAGGTTTGCAGGGACCAAGAGAGAGATGGAATAAAAAGACGGGGGGGAGGAAAAAACAAAAGGAAAGAGAAGATCTCCTCTGTGCTGGCGAGGAAAAATCCGTGAATATGAATGTTGAATAAAGATGTCGCAGGAACCAGTAAACAGAATAAAAATGAACATTGTTTTCATTAACGTTTCCATGGCCTCCTCAATGGCACTCATATAGGGACAATGGGAGTCATTTCTCTCTGTCAAACACACACACACACACACACACACACAGAAATAAACCCCAAAAAATTCAGTATGAATTGTGTATTTCTCCCCATAGAGTTTATACATTTACTTTGCTGTTGATATGATTCAGTTAACAGTAAGGTTCTACTGGTCTTACACATTAGCCGTGGTCGTTATTAAGTAAACAAACACACACACACACACACACACACACACACACACACATACCCTGTTGAATAGCACCATGTCGGTCAAGTGGCTGGAAACATTACATGTAGTAGTATAAACAAAGGAATAACAGTTTAACCTTTGCTTCTAACTGAAAACATTCCTGATGGACAGGCCGCAGTGCCTGCAGGACACTTTTTTCCCCGGGTGGTCTTCGCAGATGCTTGATGAAGAGGAGGGTCCTAGCAATGACATTTGCCTCTATACGTTGCGTTTTTCAAATGTGGAGAAATATAGGTCCATATACATATTGTTAGATCTCTCTCTATAGTTTACACTTTCATCATAAATACTGACTTTTGAGTAGTTTCAAAAAATATTATTCACCTCAGGTTTATAAACGGTAAAATACTGAAGCTCCTTTTTTCCCGATGACCGAGAGGGTTTTCTCTGTGCTTTGAGCGCTCGTGGTTAGTCCCTTATACCAGAACACAGTATTCACTCATGTTGAACAAAATCTATCAAGCTTGCTTTTCACATGTTTTGTTTTTTTACATTTCATTTTTAAGCTGTATATATTAGCATGCCCATCAAGACATTAACACATTAAACCAAATAATAAAATAAAAAGCATCATTCCACATGCGGAGCGACTTAAGGCCTGCTGGGGTGTAACAGCTGAGAGAGAGAGAGAGAGAGAGAGAGAGAGAGAGAGAGAGAGAGAGAGAGAGAGAGAGAGAGAGAGAGAGAG
>JBBMFX010557817.1:0-15000 GCA_037832545.1 Rhabdalestes septentrionalis
ACAGAGCACAGAGATTCCGGCGTATCCTACGCCAAAGTGCGTACACAGGGAGCTCGAGACGGTTTGGACACGGTCGTCTTTCAGAGCTAAAAATGATTTAAATACTGTTCAGTTTCTCACAAAAACCGATCGTTTAGTGTCTTAAGACATCAATGTATCGTAACGAGCCACAGGGTGTAATTTGGACTTGTCTGTGAATGTTTTTTTTACTTTGAAAGGTTTGACGCCCATCCACCTCCATTAAGTGACTACCAGACTGCCACTGCTAAAGCTAAAAATCTGCTTTTGTGTTCTGTTGAGGAAACAACGTTACCTACATATTGGATGCCCTGGGGGTAACAAATAAACAAAGTGAACTATCCCTTTAATAGAGCCAAGAGTCTTCTCTGGTTTTCATTTGCTTTTGGGTTGTCTGCTGTAAATTAGTTGCGTCTTTGGAAAACCTCAACCAGCGTCTGCTGCCTGGTGTCAAGAGTTCACTTTGTCATGAAATCTCTGCAGGAGCTTGATTAAATTTGATGTACTGTATGATGCAACCATACTTCCGCCCTTCAGCACTCTGGCTTTCCACACGTTGCAAGTAGCCGTCTTGCTTTTTAGTGCTTCCAAACTCTAGTATCCCCAAACAAGTGACTTTTTATTCGAAACAATTTGTTGCAGGTTCGTGGTATTGGGCAGTGACACATCTCACATCACAAAGCACCGAGTTTAAGGTCTAACACAAGCTGCAAACTGGAATATAAAGATCGGGGTTGTCCGACCAATAGCCAATATCAGATTTACGAAGGCATTCGAAGGCAGTTAGCTCCTTATACACAGCTCCTATTTGAAATATTCGTTCCATCTTAAAAGCTGCTATCCAGGCGGCAAGATCACCATTTATTTACCTCTGTAAAGTTTTCCACCCTACAGAGGAAATTGCGACGCCAGAAATCTTGGGCCCCATGAAAGATTACAATTTTGTCCCCCCCTTTATTAAGATAATGTTACTAGCACCCCCATGTCAGTGCTGGGCCCCTAGAATCGTTCTGATGTGAGAAATGATGTGAGAACAACAAAGAGTTTTATTCTTAATACTCTGCCAATAACACACTGACTGAACTCATTTATATAAGCAAGAAAGTGAGAGAGGGAAAAGGAACGAGGGGATAGATGATATGAAGAGAGTAAGACCTGAATGCAGTAAACCAGGAGTCAATGATGAAAGAGGAGTGTGTGTGTGTGTGTGTGTGTGCAGTCCATCTCTGTTTACACTCTCTCTGTTCCGTCTCCAGCCTGATGCATTTTTAATTATGTTGCAGGGAAAATAATCTCACTTGTAAATCAGATGAAGGGAGAAAGAAATGGTAGGTGTTTCCAATAAAAAAGCCAGAGCAAGAGAATACAAGGTAGGTGCTTCTAATAATTAGTGTAAACACCAAAACAAATAAGAATATATACATACACACTGTGGTCTGTTTAGACAGTACTGTGCAAAAGTCTTAGATACCTTTGCAACTTTGCTAAAGCCAGTGTGTGATAAAGTGTCTTTCTGTTCACAAAATTAACTATATTAATAAACAAAAACAAACAAGCAAGCAGCCAAAGGTTCAAGATGTGTTTTGTTTGTATGAAAGTAGTTGAAATTTTCCGGCCGTTGGGAATGCAGGTTCAGTATTTAGTAGTAAAAAATAACACACTGCCTGGTCATCTGAATAGTTTTTATATTTTATTTCACAGCCTGGAGAAGAACATTGGCTAGTGCAGAATCTGAAGCATCAGAGGAGCTTTAAAGTCGGCCAGTTTGAGTGGATGGATGAACAAAATGGGCTCCAACAGGCTTTCTCAGAGGTTCTGATATAAATCAGGCAAATTACACTGAGGCTCTGAGCCAACCAGCCAGCGATGACCTTCACACAGTCAAGGCCTCCACACACCAGGACGAGAGCAGCTTCCAACTACTGCCTCTAGTTGCTGATTCAGATCATCTTCCTCTCATCAGTCCAAATTTTGCTGACCAGCCCAGATATCTTCAGGTTTCAGTTTGTTTATTTAGTGTTCGCATGGAATTAACAAAGCTCATGCAGCTAATAAGCAGTGAAAGTGCCTGCCCTACCAATTAGCATAGGTTTCTGACATTGTAAGAAAAAAAGGGTCATTTTGACTCTTTTTTTGACTCTTTTTTTGTTCGGTCTGAGCTCAATTTAACATCACAGTGAGATTCTGACCATGTTCTCACCCTTCTTAAATTCAGTGCCTGGAAAGGGCCTTCCTTTAATCTCAGTTCCACCTCAGATCTTAAAATACTCTTTCTTTTCTCTCACTGCTTTTATCTTTATTTGTCTCAGATCATCAGATTGTTGGATAAATGATAAGATTCAAAAGAGTTGGTGGCTTAAAAATAAGACAGTATAACGTTTGAAATCTGTCTTAGTGATCAAAGTAACAAACTCTCGACTGCCAAAGTCACAAAGTTCCATAAGGTTGTTATAGGGGCAAATTAGACATTAATAATCTCCAAATTTTAACCAGACAAATGAAGGACCTCTGTGAGCAGCAATATCTTCACCTGAGATGATCGGTGGGTATAAATGTCCGAGACTGGTTACAATAGCATATGTGGGTTAACATTGGGATTCTATGGCTGAGAGCAGTGCAGAATGTGTGCTATTGGTGTGATAAAACCTCAGTTTATACACAAGGTCACACCAACAGAAGCTTTGGCGGCCAACTCATTACTCCTGCACTGCAGGAGGGCGGGGCTCCGTCCCCATTCAAGCGCGGTGGGAGTAATTTATAAGGAGCCAGGCTGAGACCAGCTGAGGCCTCGCCCCCAACCCCATCAATTCATATTAGCACTCAGGCTAAACACAAAGCACGGCTAACAGCTTACATAAAGCCTGACGGGCTCATTCACTTGCTGCTGGAATACTGTCTGAATCTGAGGATATGTTTTATACAGATAAACAGGTAGGAGGATTACATATATCTTACATGTATTTTTAATAGTTTTTCAGGCTTCCAATTTCAGTCCAGTCCCGGAATCTGACAAGTTTCAGAGAGATGTTTTTGTTTGTTAGGCCACACAGTGACTTACATATGAATCATTCAAGCAGAACGAAGCACATCTAATTTAACATCTAAACCTGTGAAGAAACACCTGCAGATGATTCCAGATAATCAGCTGGTGACCAGTATACTGGTGGTGCTGAATGCTGAGAGGTTGGAACTGCTTCATCTAGGCAGGTTGTATTTTTAGGCACTTTGCAGTCTGTCACAGTAAAACATTTCTTTCATTTAATCTACTCAATATGTCAAAGATAGAAAGGTTCGAGGGGCAGAAAATAGTAATTTTGCACCAGCAAGCTGATTCAAAGCAAAATATGAAGAAATAAGGGAAGGGAGGGTAAATGCACAATTCTGTATTTTTCATATTTTACTGGCAACTTTACCAGAACCACATCTGACAATACTCATACATATCAACAAAAAGATGAAATGTTTAATTCTAAGCAATAATAGCAGGCTGGAAACAGACACCACACATTCCAGCAGATCAGCTACAAATGTGGGGTGAGAATAAAATCTGTGGAAATCGTCGTACCATCCTATAAAAGGTGAAATACTGTGTCCTTTACTTAAAACACAGGCGGCTGTGTGTGACGTTGCCTTGGCAGCTCCTATATTTGCTGTAGCAGTGGCCCTGTAAACACCTAAAGGCTAATGCATTCAGGCTACACTGTGTGTGTGTGTATGTATGTGTGTGTGTGTGTGTGTGTGTGTGTGTGTGTGCAAATTTGTGTGTGTGTGTGTGTAAATGTGTGTGTGTGCAAATGTGTGTGTGTGAGTGTGTGTGTGGGTGAAAAGCCATAGGCAGCTGCAGATTGTATTCATGCTGCAGCTTTTTATATGCTCTTGAGCGTCTCTCTAGTAGTCGACACGTAAATTTAGACTAGCCGGTGTGAAGAGACGAGCGAGACGAAGGGCCGTAACCCCAAAGCTGCAGAGAGACTCATTCATGCTGCATCTAATATACATCAAGAGTGAGGACTCAGAGCAAGGGAAAGTGAGAGAAGAGGCCTTGTTAAAATTTAGAACCAAATCAAAGCAGAGTGGGCCGACATCACACGAGAAATCTCGTCTCATCCAGAGACCAAACACTCCTAATGAAGACATCGGAGCAGGTCGCGAACATAGGGGGAGCGCAGTGCACTAGGGAGACGCTAGGGTGACCAATTAACTCATCAGTGTGTGACTGGTTATTTAATATATTATATTCCATTATATGCAGCACTGTGCAAAAGTCTTCTTTTGCTTTGAATCACCTTGTTGGTCTATTTTTCGTTTTACTGTGACAGACTGATCTCAATAATTATCATACACTACTGTAAGTATTTTTATACTGTTTTTTTTTAACCTTTTTTATTTTAAAAGAAAGGCAAATTAATTCTTAAGCCCCTAGCTGATAAAGGCAAGTAGTGATGTGGTGAGAACCGTACTGATAACGGTATCAATAATGATATAATGATTTGGTGCAAAAAATAGACACGGTAGTTCCTTTAATGTATTTTTTTGGGAGAAAGAAGGATCTAAACAAGGATCTCCTGTATATTTATTGTAGGAAGTGCGTCACTACAAATGTTCAACGGATGTCAGTTGGTGATGTGCAGAGTGCTGCTCCCGTCCCTCCACTGATCAAACACAGACGGTTTGAATAAGCAGCTGTGTTAGAATGTATTAACAGAGTATAACAGCACTGTTTCTCCAGGAGACTCTGGATTTCTGTACAGACCCGTCAACAACTGGGACCATCAGTAACAGTTCTCCATACACATCAATTATAGCAAGCAGATCATTAGTATGGAAAGTATGTCCTGATCTTTTCCAAACATCCAGTCATATACTAAGTATGAGAGGATACTGAGTCTATACAGTGGCATTCAAAAGTTTGGGTACCCCAAGTTACATTCTGCACAACAAACTTTTACACTTTTTTTTTTTTGTGGCTTATTTGAGGAGAAAAAACATCAAGAAATGTGCAAAATTTAGGGTCAATTTTTTAATTTGATTTTTCTTTTTCCACATTTCCTAAAAGAAAATGACAGGAAAGCAAGTATCAGAATTTGCATTAAAACTCATATTCAAGGTTGATCCCAGTAGGTAACTTTTATAAATTACTTATTTTAATACAAAAGAAAGGACAATCCCAGATTGTTACAGATAATTATAGAGCCAGTTACTTTAAAATGAGTCAGTTCAAGTTAAATATGCTTTATGCTTTGGGATCTTGCTGCTCTGAAATTGACCAGGCGTAATAGATTAATGACAGTACAACAATTTTGCATTTGTGTGTTTTGCTGGTCAGTCACTTACCATGAATCGCAGGTCATCAAAGCCGTTCAGCAGCAGTTTGCTCTCGTACTGCGGCAGCCCCACATGCTCCAGCCAGTCACCAACGGGCTGGTCCAGCAGCCGGCTGACCCCACCTGCTGACAGAGGGAAACGCTTCAGCAGGGAAAAGCCCCGCATCCGGTAACATCGGCACCCAGAGGACGACATGTGGCACTGCCACATCATCCTCGGCCAACAATACCGGGAGCATGAGCACCAGGAGGGCAAGGGCGACAGCGTCCCGGCCGAGAGACGGGCAGCAAGGCCCGAGGATGCACAAGAAAAAGAGGATAAATTTGACTTAGGGGTACAGCAGGTTTTGGGGATGGAGGATTAGTTGGTCTAGGTTGTCCACAAGAGTCTGGATTCGGCCAAACCAACAAGTTTTAAAAGTTTATAGGTGGTCTCTACAGCAAGATCAGGTAGTGTCCCTGCAGGATATCTGGTGAATGAACTACTCAGAAGGGTTAGGTCTGGTCTGTTTCAGGCCAACATTCTTAGTAACATCCATAGGAGCTGCATTACAAAAGGAGCAAGTAGTCCTGAGAACCAGTTTATAGGAATGTACTACAGCTAGGATACTTGTTAATCTGCCCCTTTCTCAAAAAGCAAGCTTGCATTTTAGTCGTCTGGATTGCTGTGATCATTCCTGGTTGATGCAGTTTAGTAGTTTCAGATTTCAGAGCAGAATTCACTGGTCATATTACTTGTCTCGCTGCACGGAAAATATCTGCAGGATTGCAAAAGAAGGGGTTTGCGTTCAAAGGAAAATGAAAAAAAGCTTGTTTAAAATGAGTGGACTGGCTCCTGTCGAAAACAGCAAGCTTGCAGATGCATGTTCCAGTGAGCTCTCTAATTGACCGGGTTCATTAATGAGCAACGATTGCAGAAGAAATAAACATCACCAAGCTGGAGGCAGGTCTCTCCCGAGCAGGCAGGGCTTTGGAGAAACTGGAGGAAAGGATCACTAAGCCAACAACAAGACCCATGTGGCTCCCCTCCCTCCCGCACAGCACACAACAAAGTCTTGCGCACAAATCAAAGCAGCCGTCCCTGAAGATCTCGGTGAATAAAGGCACTTGCCACACTTGCCAAGCAACGTACCCAGAGTGGCAATTAACACTCTGGTTTATAGCATCTAATTAAACGTTAATATTGTTAGGGCACAAAAGCCAGCAGCCTCATGAAGTCTTTCAAGTTTTCTGGTCGAGAGTTCTTACTGGCATCCTGGAAATGCTTAGTTGTAAAGGGGCCACCAGTTCTCTTCGTTCAGAAGGGGTCGATCTCCGCCGGGAGCCTAAAGTAGCCCAGCTTGCATGACTTGCATTTGCCAGGCTCGCTCAGCTCTATTCTTGATCAAGAGGTGCATCAGCTGCATGATAACAGGATAAAGGCACCCAGAGCTGGGCAGGTTCCCACAGCTCAGTACAGCTGTTGGCGCTCTGGTGCAGCACCAATTATACTCGCCTTTTGTCAAGCCCGGAAGCACTCAAACTTGATAACTCGGGGACGGAGAGCACAAACGTCAGCTTACCTTAAACTTCCCTTGAGCAAAATGGTATTAGAAGCAAAGCTATGAGATAAATCCACACAAACCCGACAGATTAAATAACCTGATGTGACTCAGTAGGAACTGTATCGACTGGCAACTTAGTTTCCTTGCTTGTCTTTAAAATGAGGAAAGCCTCTATCAAGGAACATTTCAAAATTAAAGTAGACCCAAATCACTGAGAAAGTCAGAAGCAAATCCCATGGTCCAATTCAGGCTTTGCAGAAAGGTCCCCTTCTCCAAAGCACAAGGTGATCAGGATCTCTGGGGTATTCCTCTGTGTACTGCTAAATTTGAGTGAAACTTCATCTCAATTCCGAATGATCCTTCCAGATTTGGCCGATGTGCTGAAGCGGAAACCCTAACCCTGTAATCCCAAAGATGCCAAAGCTGCCGTTCTCCAGTCAGTTCTGCTCCGCAGCCTCCTGCTCTGTCTCCTTCTCTGGCTTTCTCATTCGCCCATCCTCCGCTGCCTCTCCTCCCTCACTCCCTCCCTCCCTGCCTCTCCCTCTCTCTCTCTTCTTCCCTCTTCAGAGAAACCGCAGGGCTAGTGTTCATTGTTTGAGGACTCAAGCAATTGTTCCGCTCAACAAATCCTGTCCCTCACTCTTTTTATAACCCCGCCCCGCACCCTCTCATCCTGTCAGTAGGGACGGCAGTGATGATTGGTAGGTGCTTCAACACCAATGGCACACTCGACGGAACTATTGATACCACTGAGGGTCTATTAGAAGAACATGCATGAACACACCCAAGCAAGCATATTACTATGCTGTAGGGCAAACCAAGTCATTGCCCAACACACACTCATTAATATTTTACTACCTTTTTCCATACACAGGCCTGCAAACCATGGCAGGAGCTGCAAAAGTGTTGCAATAACACTGCCAAACTTTAGCTCAACACCAACCAATGCTTTCAAATGGGAAAAATCTAAATAAGAGGGTAATTCTCTGTATCTTTTCAAGAGTTGCAATTAAAAGTCAATGTTACACGCAACAAACAAATACCAATTAAAGTTTAAAACCGCAAAATCTTAAATCTTTCAGTGAGCTTTGGAACGGGCAGACAAAATATGCACCCACATTTTGATTATTTTTCTACTCTTGTTTTTCAAAACAAGAGTAGAACTGATTTACAGCACAGTAAATAATATAAAAAGGAATTTATTAACAATGTTATCCAGATCAAAAAGAGGGGAACAGACACCAAGTTTTTGAGAAAATTAAATAACCCTCTTAAGAAGGAGTGGGACAGATACCCGGGAGGAGGACAGAAATTTCTGCAACCAGGGTGCCTGCAGCAAACAGGAAATGAGGTCGTGGGCATGGGCGTCTGTGGGACAGAGGGAAGACTGGTCCTCCAATTAGGTTGACACAGAGAGGACAAATTGTAATTGGGTCAAAAAAAAACCCAGTAAGTACTGAAAGAATGCTACAGGAAATACGCCGAGTCATCACAAGGCTTCCTGCTGACTGAAACGCAATGAAGATGAGACTCTTGTAAGCAGGAGACCCCCATGCAAGCACAAGCTTGTTAGCAGAAAAGCAATAACATAAAAGCAGAACTGCAAGGGAGGCTGGACAGCAAAGGCCACACACACTCATCCACTGGAGCATTATTGATCAAGCAGCAGCAAACGCAGTGCAATTGTCTGGTTAAGTGATCAACACTTCTATCCATGCATGCAAATGAATTGCAGGTTTAGGCTTAGTTTGACTATGTCTAGAAATGGCCCTGGCTTTGAGAGTTGCACACGAGTTTTTACAGAATTTGTGAATGTGAGTCAAAGAAAATCAATAAGAGAACAGTACAGCTAAAAAGTACATCCACCCCTGGGGGAAAAAGCACAGCCAATATCCACCAATTGGCAAGTCTAAAAATCAAGCACAGTTAAAAATCCACCAACAGGAGAACTTCACAGCTAAAAAAACTACCCATTGACGAGCAGCACATTGCTAAAAAATAACAATAGAAATATTGCATAGCTAAAAATACACCAACAGAATAACAGCTCAGAGGAAAAAACATCAATAAAAGAACAGTATATAAAAAATATATCAATAGGAGGACAGCACAGCCAAAACATCTCTCAATAAATGAACAGCTCAGATATAAATTCAGACCTATAAGGTCTGGGGACTGATCCCAATACGATCTAAAAGAGAAAACTGGTATTCGAATAGAATAGCTGGTATTAAAAACCTAGCATGAAGCTAAACAACTTATTCCTGGCCCTGCTGCCTTAGTAAGACCCTCAAAGTCCATTAAATCAGCTGCTAAAACACCAGCTCCCCCACTAACCAAGGTCATCCATCACCAAGGCTAAACATCTCAGCATCCATTGATTTAACTCTCCAGGGTCTCGATGTCCTTCATCAGATCAGATCACAGTCTAAGCTGTTCTCTACTTAAAGACACAGACAGCCATTCGGGACATGGAAAGATTTCAGGCTTGGCTGTGATCTTCTGGTAAGTTGAGAGATTATTCTGGTCCATCCTTTGGTCATTAAGGCGGATCTTGTTACATAGGGATGCTACAACCACATGGACATAACACACCCAAAGAGACTCAGAGATACAGGAGATCAGGAGCACAATGCTAATGCTACACTCTTTGTTTGCTGTACTGTCAACTTCCATTAAAGCCTACTGTCACACCAGTGTGATCTAAAATATTCAACACAGAACATTTCAACACTTCTAACTGCTGATCAATCCATGTTAATGGAGACTCGGGATTGCAGTCATATTTACACGCTGTTTTATATTTATACTTTAACACATATGATAGTCCATTAATAATTACATCACTGCTGTGTCCCAACAGCTGATGCACCACCTGATGGATGGAGCACCCTGCAGGACACTCAAGAGCACAACACACACAGCCAAGAAAAAACACATTCACTGTTTATATAACAACTCTTGTCCATCTGACTTGCAACCAAGTTACACCGGCCAACAACCACGCAGAGCTGTATCGGTAACATGCCTAATCATTCAACACTAATATGGCAATGTACCTATAGCAAGTAGTACAACCAATATGATAATCCTGTTGAACAAGTCACATGTCAAATTCTACACCAGCATTGAGGCGAATGTCAGCTCACTGACTAGGAGGTATTTAGAAAATCTTTAATTAAAATTAAAAGAGATGTCAGGCAGTCACTGTCAGTAACACCACCGGCCTGATATTGCTGCTCTGAAACTGTGGCTCAGCAGTAATGTGGCACAACCAGAGCAAATACAAGAACAAGAATACTAAGCAACTGATTTGTGAGTCTGGCGCATGGGCAAAAGACTCACACGACAGGCATGTCTGTTAAAAAGTTTCCCTTGTTGAAGGGTTAATGAAATTGAGGCAACAGTCTGGTGATTAATGAAAGCCTGGCAGCGGCGACGCCTTTATTAGCTCATTTTGAGTGATGGAATGGCCTCTGAATTCTAAATGAGCAAAAACTCAACTATGTCTTTATTCACTTTAAAAGATCACATTAGAAAGCGCATTCAGTTTAAACCATTGCATTATCTCACAAATAAGATACAGCGACTGACGGCTGGTGGTTTCTTTAAAACAACGTGCCGCTAGAAAAATGCTGCAGCAGCTGCATTAGCATTCTTTCGATGTTATTCATTGAGTGCTTTTGATGATGTTAGCATGGAGCGACACACATTTCTGAAATAACACTTAGGAACATACATCATGTTCTTCTGAAATACTTCAGAAGTAAAACATTCCACTCAGAACACATGCCGTCAAACAAACAAATTCAACTTGAGCTGTTTTCTTTTAGTGCTAATGCTGCTAACACTAGATGCTATTAATCTTTTTCTATAAACATATCTCAAAATTTCTCTGGACCCACAAACCACAGCCATTTCATTAAGGTAGGTTATATTTTTGGTCATGGTATATGGTATACAGTATGGTATACTGTGTGCTGTAAAAAAGAACTGATCTTTTGTGCTACAGAGTCATTTGAGACAAACACCAGGGATCCTGATTTGGGATCACAGAAAGTAATTCTAGATCTGTGCTCCTGCTCCAGAGGAAGTTTGTGAAAACAGACCCTGTTGTGTAAATGGGCGTCACAGCCCTCGGATACACACTGAAGTCCAGCTTACATTAAGTTATACTGCAACCTAAAATCAGTTTCACAAATCTAATACACATTAATGAAGAGCTTTGAGTGGGGATGTGCTAATGGTAAAAGATTTGGGTGATTATTGTTGTCTAGTGTTAGCATTCGTTGTTGCAGTTCTAAACTCAAGAAGCAAAATCTGGATTCTAAACATATGTGGACTAACCGACCACTTCTAGGGTCAATGAAACACTGTGAATTTTCTCCATGACAGAAAATTAAGAGATCTTACCTGAAGCACCACTCTCCGGGTCTTTGGAGAAGTCGATGCCAGCTCCTATTAACGTCATGATCTTCTCAATCTGAAAGAACAAGAGGAAGAGGCGGCTGTTGAGTGAAATCAAAGCCAAGCTGTACAAGCATTTGGGCAAAGCTGGTTTGTAAGTGAGGTCCTGAATCAAGGAGGCATTGACTGTTACAACAACATGGCAGCAATGATTCACCATATAGATTAAATACAGAATAAATAAACGGAAAAGAGTATGAGGTCACTACTTTGCACATGGAACTGTATGAAAGGTGGGACAGTCGGATTATTTTTGCATTGTTCCATCAATATTTCATGAGCGATTTAATGAACAGGCTCACCTGTTCTGTAATCCAGGGGCCCAGAGTAACCATCCAATTGGCCATATGTTTAAACAACATTTGTTTATCTACTATTCAATACCCACTCCCATCCATCAATCATGTTTCTCCTTACATGTCATTCATACTTTCAAATATGGTTCTTCTGGAACATCAGCTGTGGAACTACTGTGACAGACGAACATTTTCAATGGTTCCCTAGGTGGTTGCTAGGGATTGCTAAACACATGCCAAAACACTGTTTATGTATGTTAGATGGTGGCTGGGTGATTGATATATTGGGCCAGGGGGTTGCTAAGATATTCATGTGGCATTCGAGGTGATTGCTAATGTAGTTGGTTTAAATTGTCCTCAGGATGTTTGCTAAGCACTTAATAAATGGTCACTCTGACTGCAGGTGGTTGTTGTTATGGTGGCTAGGTGCTTGCTGAGGTATTATGAGGAGGCTGTTAGGGTCGTACTACAGTATCCCAGGTGTTTGCTAGGGTGTTGCTATGTATTTCTGTTAAACTGGCATAACAGAAGTGTTCAAAATACTGCCACTCAGCTGTTACTGAGCGTCCACTAAGAGTAAGTAAGTTACAATGTACAATGTATAACAGTACCATAAAGATATGTTGTGTCTCTATTTACATATTTTATCATTTATACACATATGTATACACATTATGTATGTGTATAAATGTTATCATACACGTATCATGTATATATTCTTTTCATGCTTTTTTAGATGGCTTGTTAATTTGAACCCACCACCCCACCAGTCCAGATCACTTTACTCAAATACCACGAGTTATGAAATAAATCTTTCATTTTCTTTTCTTTTCAGCAAAAAAGATCAGATAAAAATCACAAATGTATCTGTCAGTAAAGAATACTGAGTGTTTTTTAGTAAAGTAACATGCAAATACTAAGAAAGTAACATGCAAATGTAGAAAATCTCATTATGTGCAAAAATCTTTTGGCTGGTAGCGTACATGATGCATAGGAACTGTCAGCCAATGAGAGCCAAGCTAAACAGAATTTGTCAGAAGGCCTGAGAACAGAGGCAAAACCAAGAGCTTGACAGACCACAAATTGTGGAAAAATCACTAAAGGAATGGGTAACTAGTCCAGAACCAGGACTAAACTGGAGTTGGTCACTGACCGGTTAGTGCGCAAATCTGGAAAATCTCCTGGAGAAAGTGCTGCTATCCGTAGTTCTGCAGCATTAATGCATTCTAACACAGCTTTCAAACAGTTGATGCTGGATTGGGTCAACAACAACACGGCAGAGCAGCAGAACATTTGTCGTGCCCTCATTATATATGTCAGAAACTCAGGACACAGTTCATAAAAAATTCTCCCAAAAAAAATTTCTCAAAAAAAATTGCTTTTTTTCCCCCAAAATGTCTAAAAAAAATCACAATAAATAACTGCTGAATCTTCTCACATTTTTTGTGATATCCTTATTTTTTGCACCAGCTTATGGAGTATCAGGTCAACAACAGAGTGGATGAGTATTGGTATTAGCTGTATCAGTATTGATATTGGTTTCAGTACCATACTAAGCATAGTGATTCCTATTAATGTTTACACAAACACCTGATTGACTGGTAATCACCTGGCACATCTGATCAGATCTAAAGTTACATTAATTGGCAAGATATTATACGAGATATCAAGAATAAGACCTGCTGGTTTGGGGCCCCTTATGGTGAAGATAAGGGGGAAAAGTGAGGTGTTTCATTTGGGGCAAATCTTGTGGTGGGGGGTGGTGGTGTTTGAGGACCAACCAAGGACATAAAAAAAGAGTCAGAGATGTTTTCAGCATCAATTAGGACATTTAAAACCCCATATTGAGCTACTGGCACAACAGATAAAGATGACAGATGAAGACCAGGCTTCTTAAAACAGGATTCTAATGAGCCCTGTGACATTTCAGCACTCCTGATTAGCCTGGAAGGAATTTTGCAGAAGCTCCTGTGACAGACTGAGCTACAAAAATGAATACATAAAATAAATAAAAGGAGCCTGAGGAAAGAAAGCTGATTAAGTTGCTTAGCTAAGCAAAAAGCAGGACCACAGAAGCACAACTACCAGCTGGCTGCTGAGCTCCGAGAGTGCGGAGATGAGATGAGACAGCAGAAACACGAGGAACCCGCACCTGTTCACAAGAACGTCCGAGGCCCAGCCGAGCTCCTTAAAAACCTCAACCCAAGCCCTCCACCAAGACATGCTAATAAACCCCCAAACACAACCAAGCCCGGGAGGACACGGCGGAGGAGGAGGAGCAGGAGGAACCTTACGCTGTGAGCAGACTGTGGTCTCCGGGGTCTGGTGGAGGTACGGATCTGTCTCTGCTGGAAGAAAATCAACCTTTAAAACAAACGCCCATTTAAAGTAACAGTTAATTTAATTTAAAAAAAACGTGTCCAGTTTTCAGGCCGGAAAGGTTTTAACTCCGATAGCGAATTTCATGTTTACAGTTGTGGTACACAAATGTTTAAACACTCGCGATCAAATTTTTGTTGATTTTCAAAATTAAGTGAACATATCTCACAGATACATTTAGATAAGACATGCATATATTTATACATATAATACATATTTAATCCATCTCTATATATATGTTGTTTATGTATATAATACGTGTATTGTGCCATCTGTGTATCGTGCCATCTCTTAATACACACACCCAAATGTGTATTAAGAGATGATATATACACGTGTGATACCAGTATGGTTATTGTACCCTTAAATATTTGCAGACACCGATACCAATCTGATCCAGTTTTCTCCCCCTCAATTAACATCTATGATGATAATTTGCTTGTCTGCATTAACCTTGATCCAAAATAGCTCCCTAATTCCTCTAGGGGGTGCTGTGTAAGTTATACAGATTTCTACACATATATAATGCTCAGTGTGTCCATTATGGAGGTCGGTACACATGGCTGAATCTCCAGTGGCTCTCTGTCAGGCAAATTATATACTGATTGTCAGTATTTTTAATCCCTATATGGCACACCATGTACGGTGCAAAAATTTATATCTGCAAGTAGATTCTAATAATTTCATTAAAATGAAATTCAAGTCATTTACATTTGCAGAATTTTTCCTAAATATCAATTATTTCATTTCAATAAATATTTAAACTGCTATTCTATTGAAATTCCAGGAAAGAACTTCTAACAAAATGATCTAGAACTACTTCCAGAATGGACTTGTAATTAAAGTAATTCATAAAAAAGTTCTAAAGTTACTAAAGAGTTCTAAATAGAAGTTCTTATAAGGAAAATAAATAAATGTAATGTTCAGAATGAAATTTCAATCAAATGAATATGCAGAATGAAGTTCTTATAA